>JBBPBX010002087.1:44665-88738 GCA_038048925.1 Garcialebias charrua | reverse complement strand
CTGATATTTTAGACTTTCAACCCGACAGTCTTTGAATAGATATCGACTTCTCACTCTTGTTTGCTGTTCAGAGTAAAGCAGCTGAGCTGGTCTGACGTGAGGAGAGAATGAGGAAGAGGAGAAGCAGAGGAGGAAGAGTAACAGAACCGTTGGAGAAAAAAACTGGCGAAGTTATTAAGAAAGGAGTGTTTTGCTGATATTTTAGACTTTCAACTCGACAGTCTGTGAATAGATATCAACTTCTCACTCTTGTTTGATGCTGTTGGATCATTCTAAACCGGAATTCACTGGACAGTATGTAAAAAGTCACAAAGTAAAGCTTGCTAACGCACTAGCATTCACTAGCACAGTGAATGGAAGTTAAGTACTGTTGAGCTAACCCAGCTAACAGTGGATTCAACTAACGTTGCCGGCATGGGAGCGTTCATGAATCAAGCCTAGTGTGGAGGCATGAGCTTATGCTGAGAGCTTCTGTGACTTTGTTGGAGGACTGTGTCGGCGTTAAACTTCCTGCTTTTCCAACATCCTTGGGACTGAGAGACTGGAGAAGGAGCGGACGTCATCTTGCCAACTGAGACGAAGGACAGGTGAACTACCAGAAGGGTCAAGGTTTTCCTTGGAGTAAGGTATCGCAAAACCACGCATCATCATCAAATCAGGCCTGCAACGGGTTTTTTTATTTTATTTTATTTGTTGGGACAAGTAATTAATTAATGCCGGCTTAGGTGGACATTGAGGTGTGGGCCCACATTAATTAATTAACAAATTGGTAAAACAAAAGACTGAAAGACTTGCATTTTGTAAATATATTGTTGTGTTTAATACATGTTCAAAAGTTCAAGTTTCATACTGTGTGCGTGTTTGATTTCCTGTATAATAGTATTTGGATTTTATTATTTTTATTCAGCCTCTACCTGATTGGGTGAGAGGAATAGAAACACTGGTTAATTATAATTTTAAAGTGAATGAAACTCAACATAAGTTTAAACACGAGAGTGTATTAAGAATTATTTTTTTAAGCTACTACGTTTAACGAACCTAGAGCCCTTACCTACTTTAAAAAGGTATAGTTGGGCTACACACATATAAAATAAATAGCTTTGGCCAAAGTACAGAGCCTTAAAGGTATTGTGACATGATTTTGTAAATTTGAATATTTGTCAGAACATATATATCTTATATCATTGAGCTCTGGTCGTTTTTGCATAATAAATTATAAATATGTAAAATTTTTATTCTAAATTATGGTAATGTTTTTCTCTGGTACTTGCTGGGATACACCCCTAAAATTCCGCGCATTTCCGCAATACGTCATCACCAGTCGTCGTCGCCAGTCATCAACGTCACAACGGGCAGAAGGCAGAGCCTTGCCCGTTTGTTTTGTGTGTTAACTGCTTGCCATAGAATTCATTTCCTGAAAGATCGGCTCTTTTTTTTGTGTAACTTGAAAAATGCCGTCACGTTGTAGCGCATTTGTGTGTTCTAATATCAGCAGTGAACAAGTGATTCTTCACAAATTTCCAAAAGATGAGAAACTTCGACAAGAATCAGAATGGACCAGACAAGGACCGGTGGGTTCCTACTCGTATGTCTGCAGCGACCATTTTACTGCCGATTGTTATCTGGAAAGACCTGGTTTACAAGAATCTTTAGGATTACCAGTAAGATTCAGAAGACTTTTAAAACCGGATGCTATTCCTACTATTTTTAAAAGAAAATCTACAGAAGAAAGTCCCACAGGAGCTACCATGCAAACAACGCAGGGACCATCGGAAGACTGTCCAGGAGATGAGTAAGTCTTTGTGTAAACATAATCGGAGGTGTGTAGTGTTTTAGATTCTAAACTATATATTTTACGTGAGTTCATGTTGTTTTACTTTATACACTGTGAGTGTATGAAGCCAATTATCACGGCAGATTATTTATGTTCGCTGCTAACAAGCTAGCCGAATCAGTAGCACACACACTTTTCTAATAATGTATTTTTAAATTATGTCTGCATCTGTAGTTTCTTTTTATTCGGGGAGGGATATTAATGAGAGTTTTGGATGATTTACTGTCTTAAAATGATATATCGCTGACGCAACCGGTAATAAAAAGCCGAGGTAGCAGCTAACACACTAGCCGAGATACAGTACAGGCCACGTTGCTATTTATGCATTTTTAAATTATGTCAGCGCAATCGGGTAACATCTGTTGTTTTCTTTTTATTCGGGGAGGGATATTAATGAGAGTTTTGGATGATTTACTGTCTTAAAATGATATATCGCTGACGCAACCGGTAATAAAAAGCCGAGGTAGCAGCTAACACACTAGCCGAGATACAGTACAGGCCACGTTGCTATTTATGCATTTTTAAATTATGTCAGCGCAATCGGGTAACATCTGTTGTTTTCTTTTTATTCGGGGAGGGATATTAATGAGAGTTTTGGATGATTTACTGTCTTAAAATGATATATCGCTGACGCAACCGGTAATAAAAAGCCGAGGTAGCAGCTAACACACTAGCCGAGATACAGTACAGGCCACGTTGCTATTTATGCATTTTTAAATTATGTCAGCGCAATCGGGTAACATCTGTTGTTTTCTTTTTATTCGGGGAGGGATATTAATGAGAGTTTTGGATGATTTACTGTCTTAAAATGATATATCGCTGACGCAACCGGTAATAAAAAGCCGAGGTAGCAGCTAACACACTAGCCGAGATACAGTACAGGCCACGTTGCTATTTATGTATTTTTAAATTATGTCAGCGCAATCAGGTAACATCTGTTGTTTTCTTTGTATTCGGGGAGTGTTTATTAATGAGAGTTTTGGAAGATTTACTGTCTTAAAATGATATATCTCAGACGTGACCGGTGTCAGGGACTCTGTTTGCCAAGATGGCTGCTAAGAAACATTAGCCGAGAGCCCGGAGCAAACACGTTGCTAATAATGTATTTTTAAATTATGTCTGCGCGATCAGGTAACATCTGTAGTTTCTTTTTATTCAGGGAGGGTTCATTAATGAGAGTTTTGGATGATTTACTGTCTTAAAATGATATATCTCAGACGCAATCGGACATGCTCCCCATTATTATTTAAATGCACGTTGGAGCGTGCCTTCCCGTAGTCACGTAGGCACGTCACAATGAAGTTTTTGCGGAAATGCGCAGATTTTTAGGGGCGTATCCCAGAGAAAAAAACTACCATAACTTGGAATAAAAATTTAATATATTTATAATTTATTTTGCAAAAACGAACAGAGCTCAATGATATAAGATATATATGTTCTGACAAATATTCAAATTTATAAAATCATGTCACAATACCTTTAAGGAACTCCTCATGTGATATTACAGCGGTCAGATCTTACACCATTTATCTTACAAACTGCTTCCTATCTTTCAAATAGCTAGATGCCCACTATAATGCTGGTCCTCTAATACCATATTTGTTCAGTTTTTCAAGGAGAATGGTGTGATCAATTGTATCAAAAGCTTTTTTTAATAAACAAAAATACTGACACAATATTGTTTTTGATCAACAGCAGTAGTTATGTGTTCCATTAATTCAATGAGAGGAGTTTTTTGCTCTAAACCCATACTGACAGTTACTTAGAATATTTTGTTTATCTATGAATTGATATGGTCTTTTCACAAATGGTTTTTCTAGAATTTTTGAGAACTGTGGTAACAAGGATATTGTTGAACATACATTTATCACCATTTTAAAAAAGAGGAACTGTCAGGGTTTCAGGCGGAGCTGAACAGGAAATAACCCATATGCAGACAGAATCTCAGAGGCCAGGTAGTAATATAAAAATGAATATTTTAATGATTAAATAAACAACTGACAAGGTAGCAAAAACACTTACATTAAGGAGACGTGAGAGACACAGGTGTATACCGATGATCCACCGACAATGACTAAGACACAGACCAGGGCTTATATACTCACAGACAAGACAAGACAGATTACAAACACTTGGGCATGAGACAAGGACGAAACATATCGGGGATAATTAATAAGAGACAAAAAGGCGAACAGACAAGGAAGGCCCAGCAGAGGGCACAATCCTTACAGTATCCCCCTTCAAAAGATGCCCCTTGTTGTCCACAGAAACCCCCCCCCCAAAACCTAGGGCAGGTGGAGAGAGAAACTGCAAGGATGGAGGGAAAGAGGAAGACAATGGGACACAAGAGCAAGAACAACAGAAAACAGACTAAACACAAACTAAGAACACAAAATATCTGGGCGGTCAGCGGCCCATCCATAAGACAGAGGTTGGTCAGGCAGGCGGCCGGGAGGCCGTCCATCAGGCTGGAGTCTGGGCGGGCGGATGGCCGGGAGGCCTTCCATCAGGCAGAGGGTGGTCGGGCGGCCAGGAAGCCATCCATCAGCCAGAGGTTGGGCGGGCGGGTGGCCGTCCATCAGCCAGAGGTTGGACGGCCGGGAGGCCGTCCATCAGGCAGAGGTCGGGCGGGAGGTCGTCCCTCAGGCAGGAGCACGTCGAGCGGGCGGCCGTCTCTCAGATAGGAGCACGTCGGGCAGGTTGCCGGGAGGCCGTTCCTTAGGCGGGAGCACGTTGGGCGGGCGGCCGGGAGGCCATCCCTCAGGCGGGAGCACGTCGGGCGGGCGGCCGGGAGGCCGTCCCTCAGGCGGCAGTACGTCGGGCGGGCAAATGGGAGACTGTCCCTCTGGCAGGAGCATTTTGGACGTGTAGTCGTCAGACGAGGAGTCGGGCTTACAGTCGTCAGGCAAAGAGTCGGGTGTGCAGTCGTCAGGCGAGGAGTCGGGCATGCAGGTGTCAGGAGGTGAGATGTCGGACGTGCAGTCATCAGGAGGCAAGACGTCGGGCGTGCAGTCATCAGGCGGGGAGACGTCAGGTGTGCAGTCGTCAGGCGGCGAGACGTCAGGGTTGCAATAGTTAGGCATGCAGTCGTCAGGCGACGAGATGTCAGGAGTACAGTCACCAGGCAGCGAGATGTCAGGCATGCAATGGTCAGGCGGCAAGACGTCAGGCGTGTAGTCATCAGGTAGCAAGACGTTGTCTGGCGAGGAGACGTCATCAGGCGAAGAGACGTCGTCAGGCGTAGGCACTGACATCTGTAGGCAGTGAGATGTCAGGCATGCTGTCTGCAGGTGTGGAGATGTCAGGCATGCGTTCTGCTGGCGTGGAGACATCAGGCAAGAAGTCGTCAGGCGAGGAGTCGTCAGACAAGAAGTCGTCAGGCGAGGAGTCAGACGTACGGTCTGCAGCCATGGAGACGTCAGGCATGAGGTCTGCAGGTGTGGAGACATCAGGCGTGTGGTCTGTATGCAATGAGACATCAGGCGTGCGGTCTGTAGGCGGCGAGAAGGGTTGAGGGGCCTCTAGAGATGTGGAAGCCATCAAAGGAGACGTTGTGGCGTCGGCGAACCGGGGACCCACGGTGGACATTGCGGCGTCGACAAACCGGGGACCCACAGTGGACGTTGTGACGTCAGCAAACCGGGGACCTTCCGTGGATGTTGAGTCGTCAACGGCGTGGGAACCCTCCGTCGACGAAGAAACATCTGCGGCGCGGGGATCTTCCGTAGACGTTGAGGCATCGGCGACGACTAAAGACGCAGGATACGCTAGAAACACTGGAGACGAAGGAGGTGTAGTGCCCTCAGGAGACACAGGAGATGCAGGAAAGACAGGAGGTTTAACATCCTCCGGAGACGCTGAGAGTCAGTATCTTCGGCAGTAGAGGCAGGATCTTCGGCAGTAGAGGCAGGATCTTCGGCGGTTGAGGCACGAACTTTTGCGGTAGAGGCAGGATATTTGGCGGTAGGGGCGGAATCTTTGGCGGTAGAGGATCTTCTGTTGTAAAACCAGGAGCTGAAGAGCCAGAACCAGGAGCCGAAGAGCCAGAAGCCAAAGAAACAGGAGCCGAAGAGCCAGGCGAGGAGTCTGTAGCCGAAGAGCTGGGCGTGGAGTCTGTAGCCAAAGAGCCGGACGAAGAGTCTGCAGCCGAAGAGCCAGGCAAGGAGTCTGCAGCCAAAGAGCCGGGCGAGGAGTTTGCAGCCGAAGAGCCGGGCGAGGAATCTGCTGCCGAAGAGCTGGGCAATGAGTCTGTAGCCAAATAATTGGGCGAGGAGTCTGCAGCCGAAGAATCGTGCGAGGAGTCTGCAGGCGAAGAGTCGTGCGAGGAGTCCGCAGTCAAAGAGTTGTGCGAGGAGTCTGCAGGCGAAGAGTCGTGCGAGGAGTCTACATGCGTCAAATCAGCCGATGAGTCTGTAGCCGATGAGCCTGCGGGCGAGGAGTCAGCCTCTTGGACTAGGGCTGAGTCGACAGATCTTCTCTGCCGTGGAACTCTGCCATGGCGGCGATGACGCAGTCCAGGACCAGGCCGAGACCCCTCCCCGGACTCAGGACCTCCCTCAGCACGGGAGACATGAGGGACATCATCTAGGACCCCCTCGGAACAGGACCCTGCAGGTGTTTGAGAGCCTGCAGGTGGTAGGGAGACTGAGGAAGAGAACGGAACTGGTTCTGAATTTGAGACTGGGGCTTGTTCTCTAATGGATTAAATCTCCATAAGGATATGGTGGTATGAGGGAATGGATGTGAGACCAGGGACAGACAATAACAGTTTTTCAGCTAAAGTGAGAAATAGGTTTGAACAGTCCGGGTTATCCTTAGCTAAAGAAAACAGTCTCTGTAGGTTGGAGTTTATGTGGTTTATGTCAGGGATATCTTCCACCCCTGAAGAACTTCCTGGGGTGACCTCTGCTGGAGTGATGGGATATTGTTGTGTTGATTGATTTGCGGGCTGGCCACCCTTCATCTGGTCTCGGGGGGAGGTGTGAGAGGTGACAGGACTGAAGCCCTGTTTACAAGGACATGGTGGGGGGAAACGGAGGTTTTGAGTATGTTAATTGGAGGAAAAGGATCCGTGGACACGAGCGAATTCTAGTGTTTACATGGATCCGCTCGAATCTCCCCCGCCCTCATGAATCCCCCATTCCCCTCTTGAATCTACTGTAGTTACCATGCCGGGTCATTCGTTGGCGCTGTGAATTTTTGCACATTCACCTAATGCGCATGCGTGTTTCCTCTCAGTCTGCTGCTTTTTTTCTGGGCTAAAAGCTAACAACAACTTAACAACAAGTTAAAGCTGGAATTTGGTTAAGAGTCGACAGATTTGACACCAAGTGGGACCCGCTTCATCTAACAAGCTCCACACCGGTCGCTGAGTGGACTGTGGACCAGAACCGAGTCGATGAGGATGATGTCGGACTTTACTCTGTGATAAACAGCTGATTTACAGCAGGTAAATCAACGTTCTTAATAATGTTTGCTTGTGTTTACTTTGATCACACAACAACAAAGTGAGTTTTCATTTTTTTCTGCGAGGTCGAGAAGCTGTCATTCCAACAGGCGGACCGGTTCTGATGGGACCAGTATCCAGGATGAAAACAGCAGAGTCCAGTTCATTAATGCAGTTAACAGTTCAGTTAAAGTGTTTTAAAGGGGACCAAATATGCAAAATTCACTTTTTAATGGCTTTTATACTCAACTTTGGTTATGTACTTCTCTAAAAAACAGTCCTAGGGCCAAAAAAATGCACCCAGTGGTATATTTACTCTAAGTGTATTTATTTTTCAGTGATATAAATGTCTCGTTTTCAAATCCTGCAGCTTGTGATGTCACAAACTGCAGGACAACCCACCCCAACTTGAGTCCAGCCCCTCACCTAGCAACCCCTGGTGATGCTCAACCCACTTCAGTATAAAAGACGTCACGGTTGTTTTTCCTGAGTTCATCTCAGAGTTCGATGTTTCGTTGTTGTTAAAATGCAGTACAACTAATAACTAATTATCTATCAGTAAAAACAAAAAAACTTATTTACGGGCTCTTAAATCAACCGGACGACTGCTCGCGGACCATATCCGGTCAGCGCCGGATATGGTCCGTCAAAAAAAGCGGTGCTCGCACTAAGCAGTTAGCAGCCTGTATGTTACTCTGCAGCCTTATTGCTTGTTTTCAAAGAGTCAGACAAAGAGTTTTTAACATGGAGGGTGAACTTATGGACGTTTCTCAGCGGCCTATACGCGACGCGTCAGCGCCTCATTTGCCCTGCCCAAAATGGCGTCTGCCTCTGGGACTCAGGGTCCCCTTTGGAGGGCGGAGTTAATGTAAACAGATTTTTGAAGGGCGTGGCCTTATCATAAACAGCCTGTTCAGAACGGAAGTCAGAAAAGGCACAACTAGAAAGGGGATATTTTATTATCTAAGAATTATTTTGTGCATTAAATTGAATGAACATGGTCTGGATAGCCCACAGACATACCATAAAAATTTATAAAACCAATTTTTGGTCCCCTTTAATAGTGTTCAATTAAATTGTCAGTGTTTGTGTGACATACAGTTTGTGGTGTTTAATAAATAAATACTGTAAATACAAAATAAATGGCTTCTTCATTTCCAACTTTAATAACACGCAACATGTTACATGTTGTTTAAATGACGTAACAAGTCCAGATAGATTAATTTAGCTCAGATAACTTTATATATATCCCACACTAACATAAATACTGTTAATTATTGTTAAACTTATTATTTAGCACATAATTATTGTGCAGCGTGACGTGAAATGTCCGCCGGCCTGTTCACCTGGCTGTCCGCGCGTGCGTGCTGCACGCATGTAGGTCAAACAATAGCTCAGCGGGAGATGTTTACATTATCAATGGGGGGTCAGCAAAAAACCTCCACTTTGGCCCTGTTTACACGGCGCATATTTTGAGTGGAACCGCTACTTTCTCTTTGCGTCTTTGCTTATCGCCTACACGACGCTGCTGGCCCCCCTCTTTGACTCCGATACTTTTCTGATCCTGCTCTCAAGGTGGAACTTTTTCGCTGACCCCCCGTTGATAATGTAAACATCTCCCGTGGAGCTTTTGTTTGAACACATGCACGCAGCACGCACGCGCAGACAGCCGGCATTTTAACAATGGCGGTGGACTGGACAGTGGACACACGCACCACTTTCTGAACTATAGCTGATGGAATATATTTTGATTCTCATATTTAATTATTCTACACCTTACCTGCATCTGTGTTGGAAGAGAGCCAGCTGCCTGGATCCAGTTGTCGCTGTTAACGAGGCAGTCGGACATTTCACGTGTCACGCTGCACTATAACATACTAAATGTGCTATATATTAACAGTTTAACAATAATAAACAGTATTTTTTTTTTATTTTTTTTTTTAGAAGTCTTTATTCATTTCATAACAAAAATTAAAATACATAACATAACAACAAACATATCTCTAACTACAAAACATAGTATGTATAAAATGAAAGGCAGCAGATGAAGAAAAAAATCTTATAATATCTGCTCCTTTGTTATCCAATAAACCATTCAAATAAACAAATTCAAAGAAATTCAAAACACAAATAATTCAAGCGATATTTCAGTTTTCTAACACTTTTCATAAAATACATTCATATATATTTCTTTAACATATGGACTTTTACCAGTTTCTTAAATATTGAGATGGATTTAGCTTCCTTAACAGCTAACTCTAAATCGTTCCACAGTCTAACACCTTGAATTAGGGTAGATCTTCCCTTCAAACTGGTTCTGAATTGTGGTTTAAGAAAAACATCCTTCCCCTTAAGATTATAATTGCTGGATACAGACATTTATGTTAGCGTGGGAGATATTTAAATTTATCTGAGCTAAATGAAGCTATCTGGACTCGTTACGTCATGCCTAACATGCTGCTGAAAATGAAGACACCAGGTTGATTTTTAATTAATTTATTTATCCAACACCACAAACTGTATGTCACAAACACTGAGAATTAAATTGAACACTTTTAAAAACACGTTAACCGAACTTTAATGAACTGGACTCTGTTGTTTTCATCCTGGTGGAAACTGGACCCAGATCCGAACCGGTTCGCTTCGTGGAACGACGGCTTCGACCTCGCAGGAAAAAAATAAAACCTCATTTGGTTGTTCTGTGATCGAACTAAACACAAGGAAACATTATTAAGAACATGGTTTACAGTGGCGGCTGGTGATTTTTTTTTATGGGGGGGCGCCATAAAAAATTTTTAAGCATGTGTAGAAGTATGCATAATTATGTTTGTATACTGTAAAGTAAGTTTGTTCATGTTTTTATTTGTATATATCAGGTGTATCCATTTGTATAAAACTATCATTAATAAAACATGGTTCATCTTCACCTTGTTTGAGGCATCAGTGTGAAAAGAGAATGGGAGTGTTCTGCTTCCACTTTTCAATTTTTGGACAACTTCTATCATATTCTGTTATAATTATTTTAGTAATACAAGTTCATAACATAAATAGAATTGTGAGGGTCCAGACTTAAATAAGGACAAAGGTGTTCAAAAATCCACCAAATAATTCAATTTAATAGTTCCAAAAATAAACTAACAAATAATTAAATTTCAATGAAAAATAAATCAAAAGATAATAACAAATTTGGGCCCAACTTAAACAGGTCAACTGAAGTCTAACAAGGAGGAATTATTCCAGATTAGATTTTAAATAACTGATTTATGGGGAAGAAAAATGATCTATTTTACTGTGATCCACCTGATGAGCTCCACCTATACTTAAGGCTGCAGTCAAGTACTCTTCGCTGGAGCATTGATGCCTACTCATGGTATTTATGCTTCTAGCCAGTTTGTGAGTACAGTACTTTGAGAGACACTTACCTTGTTTTTTGTTGTGTTTCCAGTCCTCGTTTCCATCTTGGTCCTGGGACCAGTTCTCTGCTCATCGTGTCTTGCCCTCCAACCACTTGCCTGCCTCATTTCGCCCTCTGGGATTCATCTCAAGGAACTAAGGATTTCTCTGTAAAATAACAAACAAAACTAGATCAATCATCTTGAAAGAGCCTTCTGGTCAAGCCTTTCTGACAGTTTGTTTCATCTTCCAGGAAATCCAGAAGATCCCTGTACATGTGTACAGTATATAGACTTGCACTGTAAATAATAAACACTGTTACTTTTGCACCTCTTTGTCTTGTGTCGTTCTGGGTCTCATTACCAACTGGGTAAACCTTTGAAATCATAACACTATGACCACTTTATTGTTCTTTTTACATATTTTGTGCTAATTTCAGCTTACTTTTTTGTTGCTAGTTTTATATCTTTCAAAATATGAAACTTTCCCTTAAACATTATTCTCTTAAATCTGTTTTCTTTTTTATCTTGTTGAGATTTTAGCTACTGTTCTGCTACTTTTCTGCTACTTTTAACTAGCATTTTGATACTTTCAGCAAAAAAATGCTACTTTAGCTAGTGTTTTGCTACTCATCAATATTTTCCTCTTTTTGCTGAAGCTTAGCAGTTTAAGCATCTGTCTTTTAGCTACTATATGTCATGTGTTTGCCCCTCACAGCCAGCCATGTTCATGTTTGTTGTTAAAGAAAGTGAAGTGACCTAAAATCCGATATCAGTCTCCTTAAGTTGGTCACCCACCAGACTGGTCTAAGGGTCTTTTCTTCCACTTTATGATAAAGAGGCTCTGGGTCCTGCAAGGACAATAACCTTCACATCAACATGAAGAAGACAAAGGAGATGATTGTGGACTTCAGAAGGAACAAACAAACCCCACACACCCCACTGAACATAGGAGGATCTGCAGTGGAAGTGGTCTCCAGCTACAAGTACTTAGGTGTACGGTACACATGAACGATAACTTCAGCTGGAGCAACAACACCACCAGCCTGATCAAGAAAATTTATCAGAGACTCTACTTCCTCAGACGGCTTAGACGAGCTGGTCTGAGAAGTTCAGACCTCACCTCCTTCTACAGGTGTGCAGTGGAGAGAGCAAATAAATAGAATCAATCTACTGTATTTTTTAGTACCAGACAGTTCTCTTAAATATTCCTAATATTAAAGGTCCTGAGTTGACTCCTAATGCATCTTAGCATATATAACATTTCACCATATAAATGCACCTTAAATGTTTCAATGTTAATAAGCTAGTAACTTGCAAGAGACTTTGTTTTCATTCTCCAGATCAATACAGTGTTAAAAATAGTAAAACACCACAAGTGAAAATACTCACTTTTGGGATATGGGAAGTCACCTGCTGCATGATAAGGTTAAGCTGGACATCTTGGATCTTCTTCTGTACACCACCTGTCTGTTACACAGGTGGTAGATTGGATGCCGGTGTGTAGAGATGAAGGTGTTGTGTGGATTTTTTTCTGTAAAGAAAGTACAAAAGGCACATTAATTATGTATTTTTTTTAGCATTTTCCACATTGCTTGAAGTGCTTTGTGTACACATATGTAATCACATTTTAACTTTCTTAATACAGCATAAATAATAATATCCAGGTTATTTCAATTGCATTCCATCCACAGTGATCTTTATAATATTAAAATTAAATTCAAATAATTATATAATCACTGTTTCATAACATGAAAAATTCAAACTATTTAATGCTTAAATCTTTCTGCTACTTGATTTATTTAAGTTTAGAGTGTCTTTGAAACAACAGCACAACTTATAATGAAACTAAAGTTTAACTAAACTAAACTAAAACTAAAGTTTATTTATTCATTCAGATTTATTCATCAGAAAATTTGCAACTGCTGCTAAACGAAACGAGACAAAAGTTAACTAACACAGACAGACACTCTGAGGAGTAAACAGTTCATGATGAGCTGAAGATGGACAGACAGGAGTCGTCTTCACACATTCGGGTTTATAACTAGCAAGTAGCAACTTTTATAATGTTGCAGTACACCACAACCATGAGCACAGCTAGTAGCTACTAGCTACTGTAACTGACTGCAACAACCACCCACACACGACACCACGTCACACGCACACAGATGAGATCAGCTCAAAACTTTGCTCATGTGCGCTTAGAGATTCATTAAAGTCACTAATTATTACTTGCTTACCTGTGTAGAAAGGCACCATTAATAATTACTGCTGTTTCAACGTCGCTAGTTGGCCGTGTGATCAGCTCTGAGTGTAAACAGAGATGGTCCCCCACTGCCCCTCCCTCCTGGCTCGAACCGGAAGCGCTGGCGATCCGTGGCGATAAGAGACGAGTCCAGGCTTGAGGGCGACGGAAAATGCGACCTGTACAGTCCAATAATTTTGGACAGATGGGACATAAACTACGGCCGCTAGCGGCCGCTAGTTATAATTAGATTCAATGGAAAAGGCCGCAGGCGGCGTCCAGCGGGGAAACCGGAAGTACGTCACAATCAAAAAACGTTTTTTGAAACAATCATTACTCATAAAATATTTATCCTACACAACTAAAAACATATATGCATGCATTTCGAAATATTTTTATTTTATTATTTCACTTTTATAATAAAAAAAAAATTAAATCTTCAAATGCTGAAGAAGAAGAGCTGCAGTTCCAAGGAGGGGCGGCGCACCTAGCGCCCTCTAGTGGCGGCCGCCTCTGATGGTTTACCTTGTAGCACTGCTGTAAATCAGCTGATTCTCACGGACTAAAGTCAGACATGTTGACGCAGTTCCGGTCCAGTCAGCAACTGGTGTGCAGCTTGTAAGATGAAGCGGTCCCACTTGGTGTCAAATCTGTTGACTCTTATCCAAATTCCAGCTTTAACTTGTTGTTAACTTGTTGACAACAACTTGTAGTAGCTGAACTTTTAGCCAGAGAGGAAAACAGGCTGCCTCGTCTGCTCTGTTTACCTCAGGCAGCACGCATGCGCAGTAGTGAAGGTTCCAAAAATCACAGCGCCATCTAATGGCCCAGCATGGTAACTACAGTGAAGTCATGAGGACGGGGGGTGGGGGGGAGAGAGTCGTATCCACAGAATTCGCCCGTGTCAATGCAAAACTTTTCACCTAATTAACATACCCACAAGTTCGTTTCCCCCACACGTGTCGGCCTTTGAGAGCTGGGTTCAGAAACCTTCGGATTCAAAGAGGGAGGCCAGTGGTGTCGTGTAAACGATCAGCAGAACCGCAAAAGAGAAAGGAGCGGTTTCACTCAAAATATGCGCCGTGTAAACGGCCCCTGAGTCTCGTGGAAGCTCTGTGTGAAGGTGAAAGGCCAAGGTCCGCCCCCACCAGAAACCTGGAAGGTGAGGCAACGGGACCTGCCCCCTTGAAGACATCAGGACCGGGTTCGGAAAACTCAGTCTTGCCGAACTGAGCAGGCACAGCCTGGAGTGACGGCGAGGCACTGGGCCCATGCCCTCACCTGGAAAGTGAGGCGACAGGACCCGCCCCCGTGGAAATGCTGGGACTGACCCCAGGAAGCTCGACTCTGCCGAGCTGAGCTGCAGAAGGCGTCAGGACGAGCACCTTAGACCGCTTCCGGGTTTCATTTCTGCCGCTACGTCGAGGATGGATGGACGGAGGGATGGATGGGTTAGAACTATGCTTAAGTATGCACTGGTAATGGTTAGGTTTAGGGAAAGGTCAGGGTTACTTGGGCTAATGAAATAAATGGAAAACCATATAGAAAAATACACCTGTGTGTGTGGTGCATGTGTGTGTGGGGTGTGTGCGCATGTGTCCAATCTAAAACATAATTCATCTAAAGGTGTGTATAAAATTATGTCCATCTGCTGAAGTCACATTTGACTGGGAACATCACAGGTGTACAAATGCTAAATAAAACACCTAAACTTGAATAAATATGTTTATATTTATTTTGTTGGTTCAGATAAATTGTGTTGACAAAAACATGGAATTTTGTGTCAAACAGATAAAAGGACCAACTCTGTTTCAGATAGAATATAAGGTTGTTCTGGATTAAATTTAAATGAAACACAATAAGAGGGTTAATGATGCTATGGTGTAACCACAAGTCTGTTTGCATTTTCAACATCAAATGCATGTACGCGTGTGTGTTTGGGGGGGGGGGGTGGTCGTGTACACAAACACACACACACACACCCATGTCCATGCTGCCCTTTCAGGTCGACAGAAAAACCCAGTGGGTGGGCACCAGAACCTTTGGCTTTATTGTCACAGCTCCATCTGACATTAACAGGAATCAAAAGAGATGTAGTATAGAAGACCAACTTAAAGAACATGAAAGTAACTTTTAGAAGAGTAGAAAAGTGTTATTGGCAAAGTGCACACAGCGAGCACCAGGCCCAGAGATTCATGTAAGACTCAGAAAGTCTTTGATGAACCGGCTGCTGTTTACCACAGCAGGCAGCTGGGCAAACAGTAACAGAGAAATGGAAGGAGGAGGAGGAGGAGGAGGAGGGTTTCTGAACGTAGACTTCTCCCATAAATGTGTCAAGCTTGATGCCACCCCCCACTACCTCCTCCTTTTGGACCAAACATGACTTTGTACGGTGCCATGGTGATGTTTTGTGTGTTTGTGGAAGCTGATGTCACTGTGGGCTCGGCTCTCAAAAGAGTAATGCCCCTTTTCCACCGGTCGGCTCGGGTCGGATGTTACGTCATATGTGCGTCGCAGAGACCCCCTTTCATCCTTTTCCACCGGATATTCCGTGCTAAGCCGCGCGAGATTTCCTGAGATTTTCGGGCTGCTTTCAGAGGGGTACTGAGGCGAGCTCACCCGCTCCGGAAGGAGGGAGGAGGAGACGAGAGCTGTTTTTACGGAAGCGAGGGACGCGATCACTGCAGGACTTTTACATGATAAACACGGTAAAAACAATTATTATTTTTTAAATTTATAGCAAAGATGGGTCTTCAGCTGAACGTGTCCTTAATAAAATCACGTACTGCTCAAAACTGCAGGATTTTAAAAAAATAGGTTCGCCACGAGCAACACGCGGCGCGCGGGCGGCTTTATGTCTTTAAATGTAGCTCAATGAACAGATATAAAATATATTTCATAGCTGACTTTAATAGTACGAGGGCTCCTGAGCTTAACCACGCTTTAATATTGTCACGTATGGTCAAATGTGCTGCATTTAAAGTAGTTTCGCTTTGACTTTTTCCAAAACCTGTGTTTGCACAACGAAAATAAATTATAAAAATTCGAATTTTATTTCAAATAACTCCAACAGGATACATTTCGTATATGAACATGTTGTGATCACACTAGATTTTTTTGAAAAATATCAGCTTTGTGGTTTTTGATAGAATTGATAATATGTGAAACAAAGTAGAAAATAATGGACGTAGGTTGACACATTTATGTCTATAAAACATTGAATTTTATTTCAAATAACTCCAACAGGATACATTTCGTATATGAACATGTTGTGATCACACTAGATTTTTTTGAAAAATATCAGCTTTGTGGTTTTTGATAGAATTGATAATATGTGAAACAAAGTAGAAAATAATGGACGTAGGTTGACACATTTATGTCTATAAAACATTGAATTTTATTTCAAATAACTCCAACAGGATACATTTCGTATATGAACATGTTGTGATCACACTAGATTTTTTTGAAAAATATCAGCTTTGTGGTTTTTGATAGAATTGATAATATGTGAAACAAAGTAGAAAATAATGGACGTAGGTTGACACATTTATGTCTATAAAACATTGAATTTTATTTCAAATAACTCCAACAGGATACATTTCGTATATGAACATGTTGTGATCACACTAGATTTTTTTGAAAAATATCAGCTTTGTGGTTTTTGATAGAATTGATAATATGTGAAACAAAGTCTTTATTGTGTTCTTCTTCTAGTGGTGGCTAGTACTGTAGTAAATAGCTTGAGGAACACTACTGCCACCATGTGGTAAGACGAGTAGGATTCTGGACCCCGCCCACAGAAGGGGTACAAAAAAGCTGTGGAAACAGAACATAGATGTGACCCGACCCGAACTGAGCCGACCTGAGCCGATCCAACCCGAGCCGAGCCGAGCGGTGGAAAAGAGGCTTAAGCATCTGACCGGGGAACCAGGAAATGAGTCCTACTGAGTACACATGCTGGCTCTGTGTGTATATTTCACACGCTTATACGCTCACACAAAAACACCAGATATTCCTAAACATTCTTGAACAAAGTCTGACACTTTGAAAAATGAAGTTTTGTCATTTGTTGGCATAGCTGATAAGAGGATAACACTCTTGTTCTTGTATTTTTTGAGAGCATTTTAGCCTCTCATTAATCATCACCTCACCAGAGGTTAGATACCACAGAAACATCTTTGTCCTTGGGAGAATGTGTGTGAAATCAAGACCCGTGTGCAGGGAGTTAGCAGGAGGAAACAGCAAAACCAAGTTCATTAATTTACTTTAATATCAAATCAAAAGGCACATCAAAGTCTTAAAACCTGGCTCTAAAACAAAATGGGAAGCCAAGCATGGGGTCTGGCAACTACAGAACTCTTTTTTTTTTCTTCTTTTTTTCCCCCTAAGAATGTTTTGAGTAAAGGTAATGAACGGGCTCCAGAATGATCTAAAAAATGAGCACATAAAGTCTTGATCAGTTTTGCTCATTGGACAGCATGTAGATAACATAACATACATATAGCTGGACTCTATTTGAACCATTTACTTGTAGTTTGATTCTGACAGCACAACCACTGACCTCCCTAACTCGATACAGAAACGTTTGGGTTTATTTTAGCCCAAAACATGCTTTTGTTAGAAATTGGAAATTAAAAAAAACAGAGGTTGGCTTTTCAGTTGTATCAAGACTAATAGAAAATATCTAAACTGCAGTCTTGGCTGTGTTTTTAATTAAGGATGCTGATTGCTATGTGGAGATGGTTCAAGGGCCACATTTGGCCCTCGAGCTGCATGTTGATCAAATGTGACATCTTGACTGCAGAGACTGTGACAATTAACAAATTGAGTTGGTGTAAGGAGAGGACAGCGGGAAGCTTGAGGGCAGAGCAGAAAAAAACTTACTACAACACAAACACTGAACATGAAATTATATTAAATTTAGTTTATCTATATAGCACCAAAACACAAAAAAAGTTGTCTCAGGGCACTGAACAGAAACATTCACATACATAAAAAGCCAATTAGTAAAGTTCTCTAAGGAAGCCAGCAGACTTGTTGAATCTTCACTTTTTCACAGTTTCCCAACCTGAGCAAGCACAAAGGCAACAGTGGAAAGAAAATCTCCCTGTTAACAGGAAGAAATATTTAGCAGAACCAGGCTCAGGGCAAGCTGTCATCTTCTTTGATCGGCTAAGTTTGAGATTACAGGAAGGAGTCTTATCAGAGACTCTACTTCCTCAGGTGGTTGAGATGAGTTGGCCTGGGGAGCTCAGTCCTCACCTCCTTCTACAGGTGTGCAGTGGAGAGCATCCTGTGCTCCAGCATCAACGTGTGGCATGGAGGCTGCACAGCTGCAGAAAGAAAAGCTTTACAGAAAGTGGTGAAGGCCGCACAGAGGTCTGTTGGAGTCAGCCTCCCCACCATCACATACATCTACACCTCCAGATGCAGGAAGAGAGCCACCTGCATCATGAAGGACCCAGCAAACACTCTTTGCCCCACTCCCCTTAGGAAAGAGGTTGAGGAGCATCAAGTGTAGAACCACTAGACTGAGGAACAGCTTCTACCCTGAGGCTGTTAGACTCAAGAATATCTGACCAGAATAATCACTGGGAAAAATCACATCATGCCTCTGCTGATCTGTTTCATGTTGCTGTGTTCATTCTTGCGCATATGCTCACACAGACTCATGTTCGTGCTGCTGTTCGACATATTGCGTTTATTGTTTTTATGCTATTAGTGTTTAGCATATTTTTAGCTGACTTTTTTCTTAGTTCATATCTTAGATCTTGCTATTATTTTCAGCAAACAAATTATTGTTTTTAAGTGTTAATCTTGTTAAAGCCCTACCGTGCACGCTCCTGTGGCCATTTCCGGGTTGTCACCGCTGACGTGTAACATATGCGACGCATCAGCGGTGACGCATAATAGATGCAATTTATCAGGCGAAGCAACATATTTATGGATTTTTCCACTTTATTGGACATAATTGGACTGATGCGACTTATAGGGCGGAAAGTATGGTACTGTTTTTCTTTTACATTTATTGTTGGAAGTAACTGGGACCCCGTGTACATAATTTATTTCCACCACATGTACCACATGTGATGTGAATGACAATAAAAAATATCTGTATCTGAAATGCAGCTGCCTGGAAAAAGACAAAGAGGAGATATATGGATGCAGTTAGAGAGGACATGGAGGTAGTTGGAGTGAGGACAGAGTATGCAGAGGACAGAGTGAGATGAAGGAGGATGACTCGCTGTGACAAAACCTGCAGNGAGAGGACATGGAGGTAGTTGGAGTGAGGACAGAGGATGCAGAGGACAGAGTGAGGTGGAGGAGGATGACTCGCTGTGGCGACCCCTGAAAAGGGAAAAGCCGAAAGAAGAAGAAGTTATATAGTTATTTATTTATATAAATAACTATAATTATATATATAGTTATTTATTTATATAAATAACTATATATATAGTTATAGTTATTTATTTATATAGATACCTATATTTATAACTATATACAGTAATATATATAGTTATTTATTTATATAAATATGTACAGTATATATATAATTTTTTTTTTTCTTTTTCTCTTTCAGCTCTGGTATAATGTGTTATTTTGAGATCTTGCTCACAGTTCATTCTGTGGCAACACAACATGAATATTGTAACTGTCAGTTATAACTTAAAGTATGCTGTTGATGACAAAGAGTGACACCAGCAACCTGTCATGAAAGACACTACAGAGGAGGAAGTGTCAGTAGAAAACAACAATACTGATTTTGACTCAGAAACTGCCCCCGCCTCCCCTTTTTGAAATAAATAAATAAATAAATAAATAAATATAATAATAATATATGTGGGATAATCCAGTGATGAGGAAGAGGTTCTTGCTTGGAGTAGAAAACAGTAGGGAACTATAATGGCCTTCATCTCTACTTGAGAGGAGAGGTTAGTTGTCAGACTAAAATGTTGTCAGCATGCAGGACCAATAAAATACACCAAACCCTGAGTTACTGTCATTAAATCCTACTTTGAGTCGAGTGAAACTGTCGCCTGTTATCAAAAGCCATCTGAACAAGAGTAGCTCTTATGGGAGTCTGTAAAACTATGGGTGTGGTAAAGACAGAGAACACTAAGATAAAGATTGTGCAAATTTTTAAAAAGTCTGGTTTATTTTTCTTGTTCTGTTCAGCCTCTTTCAGTTACTTTTGCATCCAACTTCTCTCTCACGCCTGGTTCTAGTTATCAGTGCACCTGCTTTGCATTTTTAGTTCCCCTTAGTGTATAAATAGAAATACAAAAAGTGTGACCTATGAGTCTGACATTCGTTCTTGCAGCCTTCTTATACATGTAAGTAGGATTTGTTGGCGAGCCTACAGTTTTCCAGAACCCTCTGATATGACAAAGTTATTGATCAGTCACTTTGAAACTGCTGACAACATCTGCTTGAAAATTTTATTGAAGCTAAAAATATGCTGGTCGTGTTCGACGTTCACAGTTCCTGCTGAACCTGATCTTGCTTTCTCTTTCTTTTTCTGTCACACACAAACTAAATCTTTTGCTTTTGTGGCCAAAAATGGAAGAATATTTCCTCCCAGAATCTCTTTTGCAGCAACTATCACCTTATTACATTTTACATTATTACATTGAATAGGTTTACAAAAACAAACTTTCAAAGGAATAATATATGTTGCATAAATAATGTAAGAATACCGTATTTTTCCGCCGTAAACATTGCTCCGCCCTAGAAGTTGCATCAGTCCAAATATATCTAATAAAGTGAAAAAAATCCATAAATGTCACTTTGCCATATACATCGCATCTATTATGCATCACTGCTGAAAACCTGGAAATGTGGGCCGGTGTTGTGCCAAAAATCGATTGGCTGTCCAATGGCGGCCGCGGGAGTGTGCACGGGAGTACTTTAACAACTTTAACTTTACTTTAACTTTTCTGCTACCTTTCTTTTTTTTTTTACATTGTGTACGTATCATTAAAGGTGGGGTATGTAAGATTGTAATGTAGTCTGTAACTTTTCAAACAATATATTTTTAACATATTTCTTCACTCAGTCACTATCTACTGACAAACTGATGTTAGACAAAGTAATCTCTGAAAAAATCTATTGTCCCCTTGCTTCTCTATCAGCATTTATAAAAACACTGAAAACACAAGAGTGACCAGGACACTGACAGCCAATAAAAACAGAGTTGTTTGTCACGCCCCAACCCACGCCCCCACCTGTCCCAGCCGCAGCTCGTTCTCATTCAAAGGATTGCAAAGCGATGCAGGACTGTTTTTTATGTGACACAAAATGTATTAAATATCCCTTCTTTATCCCAGAGCTGGACTTTTATTTAGTTTTTTTGCCAAAAGCCAAGTGATCGCTTCATCCTGCACTGACAGGAATGAGGAAATGGATTTGTCACGACTCACGAGCGAATTAAAACATGTCCAACGTTGCTTTGTGAACCTCTGATGATTTCTGCTGGATTTTGTGTTGTAGGATGAGTGATTCGTGGTTTTATTAAATTTTTTAAACAGTTATATTATCATATAAACACAGAATATCGCAGCGCAGAGACAGGAGGAGGTGGAGCATTCCAGACATTCCAGACCAGCGCAGCGACATGAGGAAGTCACGAGCGAATTAAATCATGTCCAAACGTTGCTTCGTGAACCTCTGCTGGTGTCTGCTGGATTTTGTGTTGTAGGATGAGTGATTCGTGGTTTTATTAAATTTTTTAAACAGTTATATTATCATATAAACACAGAATATCGCAGCGCAGAGACCGGAGGAGGTGGAGCATTCCAGACATTCCAGACCAGCGCTGACAGAGAGGAAGTCACGAGCGAATTAAATCATGTCCAAACGTTGCTTCGTGAACCTCTGATGATTTCTGCTGGATTTTGGGTTGTAGGACTAGCGCTCCATGGTTTTATTTTATTTTATTAGAAGGTTTTATTACCATAAACACAGAATATCGCAGCGGTTCTGAGCAGAGAGCAGCAGGGGGCGGAGCAGATCCCAAGTTCAGCTGCAGAGCACTGTGCCATATATGGCTCTGAGGGGAGGGAGCAGAATGCTTTTCTGTGCTGAAAATATTTCTAAGTCCCAGAGAGTCCCAGAGTGTTCAAATATCGCAGACCCTAGCTTTAATGGGATTGTCTTGTATAGTGTTTCTTTTGTAAAAAAAATGAACAAATTTAATAAAAAAAAATTAATAAACTTTAACAAGAATTTAACAAGATTAATGCTTAAAAAAACCTGTTTGCTCAATTATAGCAAAGGTGTGTCTCACTTGAACTTTTACTTAAAAAATGCACTTTAATAGTCAAATTAGCACATTTCACCGGGGCGGTGCAGCGAAATGAAGCTGATTTTATGGTTACTCCAAGCAGCAAGCAGAACGAAGGTGGGGGGTTTATGGCAAGTTGATTGTGTCAAAGATTCTCAGTCATCCAGGACATGGTAAATTCAAAAAAGTTCAAGACAAAAACAATAAAGTTTAAAGTTAAGTATAATAAATAAAGTCCAGGGGCCTCATGTATCAACGGTGCGTACGCACAAAAACCTTGCGTACGCCATTTTCCACGCAAAACTCCGTATGTATCAAAACAGAACTGAACGTGGAAATGTGCGCAGCCCCACGCCAACTCCAGGGCTGGCGTACGCACGTTTCTGTGGTTTTGGTTCCATTGGCGACACCTAGAGGTGATTCTGAGAAACTGTTCATGATGTGAAAATCATTATTGTTCACACCAAACACACATGATTAACAATTATTACATCCACATGGACGCAATTAGAATATAACTATTCTATGATTTGGTTAATTATAACATTTTGTTGCTTATGTATAAGGCACATAAAGGCATGTTGCCTGACAATATTCAAACACATTTTGTTAAAAGAGAGAGTGTATATTTTCTTAAAGGAATTGAGATGTTTGTGAAGCCTTATTTTAGTAGTAGTTTGAAGGAACGATCCACAATAATTCAGGGAATAGGATTGTGGAATGGTTTGGAAGATACTGTTAAGAATGCCAGATCACTGTGTACATTTAAGAGACTGATAAAGACGAGTTTCTTGGAAGAATATGGGAATCGTTAATACATATATCTACTTAAGTTGTTGTCTGATTTGATTAAGATGTTTGAGTTTTTATGTTTTTAATTTAGCTAGATTGTTATTTTCTTTTTGAAATAAAATTTTATATATATAATTTGATTTACATTAGAATTGAGTAAAAAGGGGCAGTTTTCATAAGACTAGTTCTTCTTCTGCCACCTTTCATTTTATTTAATTTACTTTTTGTTATTGTATTGTATGTATAATTGTCATGTTTTTAAATGAAATGAATAAATTTTCAAAAAAAAAAAAAACCTGCAAAAGATATAAAAAACAGAAAGACTGAATAGTGTTGCACAGCTTAAATTCTTGTTTTTTGTTTGCGATGGATTTAATAAATTGGGCTGTTTCTTCAATAGATAAGATTTTTTCCACGAAGCGGACCGTGCCAGGAGAAGCTGTCTGTCCCTCTGACACACACGCGGTTGGATACATGATGGACTCGTGGGGACAGTGGCAGCCTATGTGTCTGACCGTCTTGACTGTCGAAGACGTGGAAGATTTGTGGATTATTGGTCTATTGGTGGCAGCTGCTCTGTTTTTTGGCGTCAGCGGGGCTGTCTGTTACTTGAAGCTGAGGAAGGCTTCGGCGGCTATCAGCGCGCTGGCGAAACTTCCTGATCAGCAAGATTCTCTGATCCGGGCTGTGGGCTCCTCATCCCAGCTGTTGTACGAGCTCAATCGCACGTTGGGAGCGGCGGTAGATCACCGCGGACCTGCAGGGCGCTTTGGAACTCGTTTACAGCCGCCCGGGCTCAATCAGGGCACAGATGGGGGTTCATAGAGCGGAACCTCATATGATTTGGAATTTTGGCCCTGAAACAGCATCTGGACTTGGAAGGCTGCAGTGAAAAGAACACTGTGGTCTGGATTGAAGATAAACAAAAGACTATCTAATCTGGTTTCTGCACACGTCCTTGAAAAGAAGACTGTTTGGAAACTATTCTCCTGGAGCGTAGAGCTGAAGAGACCTTGCTGACCTCCCCCCCCTCCCCCCCCCAGAGATCTCTGTGCGTGCCTCGGATAACGCCCAGCTGAACAACCTGCTGAACTGTGTTCTCTGAAGTTACTCGCAGACTCTATATCTCCTTGCATGTCGTCAAAACTGCAACAATGTCTCGTCTGGTTGTGCTTATGCTGATAGAGTTTTTGGGACTTTATCATGGAGTGTCTTCAGGCAATCTTTGATAGATTCTTTTTTTNATATATATATATATATATATATATATATATATATATATATATATACATATATATATATACATATATATATATATATACATATATATATATATATATATATATATACACAAAGGTGGGCACATGAACGCTAGAGAGCGCTAAAGCGCTAATCCGCTTACAGTGGACCTAAACTTTTTGTCAGCGTTTTTGTGGTTTGACTAACTTTTATAATTCATAAGCGGATTTGTGCTATTTTTATTTAAAATGCAGTACCGCTAATAACTAATTATCTATCAGTAAAAACCAATAAACTTATTTACATGCTCTTATGCTGGCTCCGTAGCTGCTTGTTTTACCTTTTTCCCCCTTGGTGAGGGAGCAGTCTGCTCCCTCACCGTAAAGAGCAGAGAGGAGGGAGGGTTGGAGGGGGAGGGAGCAGAGCGGAGAACAGACTCGGATCTACCATGTAGGCAAATGATGCCGTTGCTTGGGGATCCCAATCAGCATGGGCCCCGCCCCGCCCCGGCCAGTCACCTACATCACTAACATTGATCCTGCTTGTTAATGTACATTTAACATAAAAATAATTATAGTTACGATGAAAACAATCATTAAAAAACGCAATACAAAAACCGGTCGATTTCTGTATCCCCCCCTACTAAAAATGGACTATTCCATCTTGACATCTTCCGGGTCAGAGGTGAACTCGGATGCTAACGATTATGGCTAGCTGGTTGCGCTGGGTCTTTTCATAAATCCGCAGAGAACCCCGCTGTTTCAAGCCAAATTAACCCGGCCGGAGGATTCTATTGTGTGTTCTGTGTCCACCACGCGACGGTGAGTCGTTAGTTTTATGTATTTGGGTTGCTTTTTATGTATAAATGCGGTGGCGAGACGCCCGTGTATTTGAGATTTAAAAGTGGTGTTAGGGATTAAAGATCATTCTCTTTTTTGTTAATTTCGTGGCCGAATAGAATATATGTACGTAAAGTATTAAATAAATCCTTTGATTTTTGTAATTTCATCCTCTTAGGATCATTTTAGTTACTTTTCATTAAATCTGTTGACTGCCTATAGAATTTTGGAATTGGTTTAATTTATTTTTCGGTTGCGCAACAAAAATAAATTACTATTTGTTTTTTGAAACAATATTGAATATAAATAGCGGTTTAAATTAGCTTCCCCTAATTTTCATAAGACATTTGTGCTTTTGAAATTGTGGACCTAAAAAAATTAATAAGCGTTTTAGAAGTTGTGGAATATAATGTGTTATTTTGAGATCTTGCTCACAGTTCATTCTGTGGCAACACAACATGAATATTGTAACTGTCAGTTATAACTTAAAGTATGCTGTTGATGACAAAGAGTGACACCAGCAACCTGTCATGAAAGACACTACAGAGGAGGAAGTGTCAGTAGAAAACAACAATACTGATTTTGACTCAGAAACTGCCCCCGCCTCCCCTTTTTGAAAAAATAAATAAATAATAATATGTGGGATAATCCAGTGATGAGGAAGAGGTTCTTGCTTGGAGTAGAAAACAGTAGGGAACTATAATGGCCTTCATCTCTACTTGAGAGGAGAGGTTAGTTGTCAGACTAAAATGTTGTCAGCATGCAGGACCAATAAAATACACCAAACCCTGAGTTACTGTCATTAAATCCTACTTTGAGTCGAGTGAAACTGTCGCCTGTTATCAAAAGCCATCTGAACAAGAGTAGCTCTTATGGGAGTCTGTAAAACTATGGGTGTGGTAAAGACAGAGAACACTAAGATAAAGATTGTGCAAATTTTTAAAAAGTCTGGTTTATTTTTCTTGTTCTGTTCAGCCTCTTTCAGTTACTTTTGCATCCAACTTCTCTCTCACGCCTGGTTCTAGTTATCAGTGCACCTGCTTTGCATTTTTAGTTCCCCTTAGTGTATAAATAGAAATACAAAAAGTGTGACCTATGAGTCTGACATTCGTTCTTGCAGCCTTCTTATACATGTAAGTAGGATTTGTTGGCGAGCCTACAGTTTTCCAGAACCCTCTGATATGACAAAGTTATTGATCAGTCACTTTGAAACTGCTGACAACATCTGCTTGAAAATTTTATTGAAGCTAAAAATATGCTGGTCGTGTTCGACGTTCACAGTTCCTGCTGAACCTGATCTTGCTTTCTCTTTCTTTTTCTGTCACACACAAACTAAATCTTTTGCTTTTGTGGCCAAAAATGGAAGAATATTTCCTCCCAGAATCTCTTTTGCAGCAACTATCACCTTATTACATTTTACATTATTACATTGAATAGGTTTACAAAAACAAACTTTCAAAGGAATAATATATGTTGCATAAATAATGTAAGAATACCGTATTTTCCGCCGTAAACATTGCTCCGCCCTAGAAGTTGCATCAGTCCAAATATATCTAATAAAGTGAAAAAAATCCATAAATATGTCACTTTGCCATATACATCACATCTATTATGCATCACTGCTGAAAACCTGGAAATGTGGGCCGGTGTTGTGCCAAAAATCGATTAGCTGTCCAATGGCGGCCGCGGGAGTGTGCACGGGAGTACTTTAACAAGAATTTAATGAGATTAATGCTTAAAAAACAGTTTGCTCAAAATTATAGCAAAGGTGTGTCTCACTTGAACTTTTACTTTAAAAAATGCACTTTAATAGTCAAATTAGCACATTTCACCGGGGCGGTGCAGCAAAATGAAGCTGATTTTATGGTTACTCCAAGCAGCAAGCAGAACGAAGGTAGGGGGTTTATGGCAAGTTGATGGTGTCATTAATAGCTGGCAAAGATTCTCAGTCATCCAGGACATGGTAAATTCAAAAAAGTTCAAGACAAAAACAAAGTATAAAGTTAAGTATAATAAATAAAGTCCAGTTGTTTTTGTGTTGAACTTTTTTGAATTTGTCATTATAGCCACTTTTACCTATTACACGATACAACAGCATGCCTTACTCTGGTTCCATCTAGTGGCTGAAAATGGTAGTGTTAATTATTTTTCATCCAGAATTAATAAAAACGGTCATATCTCAGCCAAAAATTGGTTTATAAATATGGGAGAATAAAATCCATAGATAGGTTGCTTTGGCATATAAGTCGTAGGGCATGTAAATTATGCAAAAAAATCATGACGTATACAGCAAAAAAATACGGTAATTTTAATGACAAGGTAATGCTGCTGAAAATGGTGGGATACATGTATACTGTTGATTTACAATGTAAGCAAATGAAAATATTTGCTTTTTACGGTTAAATTGAGAAAACATTGGTTATGATGATTTTAGCAGTACTTTGTCCTAAAAATGTAATGAAAATGAACATCATAAAGCAAGAAGATTTTTAAAAAGTCCTGCACAGGCAATACAAGATTAGAGGCACAAGATCTTGTCATTCTGCCATATAAGGAATAGCTGCTTCCTGTATTTTTATCTCAAGACCACCAGAACTGCTGTGCGGCTACCCCTCCTCCAACTATACGTCAGTTTCTTTCATGTAACAACATCCATTTGCTCCAGTGTGACATGACACACGTTAAGCCAGTTTGAAAGCACCCAGAAAGGTAGAATCTCCTTCCAGGGATATGTTGGCCACAGAGCGGGGGATCAGAAGCTCCAAGAAGTCTCCCCTTTCCAGCTTCACAATCCCTGAGGAATTCAAATGATTAAACACTGTTTGATTTTTTTTTCAGCATTAAAAAAATATGTAGCCTATTTCTTTTTAGTACAGACGCAATGTCAGACTCATTCCAGACTCCTCCTTAACAGCTGATGCTTCATAGTTTGTCATTGCTGGACAGAAGTGATGCAGGCTCACCCCCTGTGTAGCAGGTGTTGAACGCGTATGTAGGGTTCATGCTTTGGATGCAGCGGAACAGATGCACATCCGGCTCTTCATTTCCAACAACATACTTTTTCCATCGGATCACCACGTGGCCCATTGTAAAGGTGCTATCCATGTAGTAGACCTGGATATTATCAGAATTACAATGGAACATGAATAGGTGTGAGAGCATTTGCTATACAGTATTATGTAATTAAACATTCACATTTAGCATTTTGTTATTTTTATTGCACTTTTTGTCAAGGTCAAAAAACAATTTATTGCTAAGACCAAACACATCCTTTTGTTTGGAGAGGGGTAAATGTATGTTAAGAGTAGCAGCAGCCCCATGTGGAAAAGTAATGCTATGACAGAAAAACCAGCCAACCTGACTGTACACAAAGTAGAAGCCCTCCTCTCTGACTACGATCCGGTCACCATCTGCCTCCAGAGCAGAGCCTCTCCTCAGTCCAGCCTGCCAGGGGATGCCAGTGTATGGGCCTGAGGGGAGATCTGATCAAAGATAAGATCTAGTTTAAAAAACAAACATATAAAATCATCATAAATCATGAAAGTATGTTTCTTTAAATTTGCATGTTAATAGATGTGCACAGTGGTGTAGTCTACATTTTTGTAGTGGGCATACCGTGCTTAGAAACCAAAGTACACTGGTTAGTAAAGTGTAACCGTCAATTTATTTTGATTTTAAGCATATTGAACAGTTCCAAATTTCTCTGATGCTTATATTTGAATAAATGAACAACAAACTTTGTACAACAGCTGGCTTTGTATTAAAAACATGTTATATAATTTATAAAACAGTATCAAAGAAAAGCACTGCACACCAATAGATTGTTACAGAAGTGTTTAACTGTCGTTTAACGTATCAATGACATGTACCTAATGGTATGTCATGTACCATTGGGCACTTTTAAGTGGGTATACTGAAATTCTTAAGTTTTTCTAGTGGGTATACTCCATATACCCGAGTATCACGTAGACTACACCACTGGATGTGCATCTCTGGGTATATGTCCAGGGATTAAAAGAGATTAAAGAGATTTAAACATTAAAAAATTCAGAAATATAAGAAAGAAATTGCTCAAATATAAATACAAAATAATTATAGTTATGCACACTGTACCTTTGATGAAGGGTTTTCTGATGTTGTTTGCCAACAGCTGCAGGCAGGACTGAGAAGCTGAGGAAAAGAAAAAAAAAAAGATGTATTTATTTGTAGTGAGATTATTTGTTTGGGGAAAAAAAAAAGGATTCCTTTGAATGTCATACCAACAGTACAACATGAAGACTTTTACTTGCAAATGCTGTAAAGCCAAACATCTGATTAGCAACTTTATGTTTTGTTTTTGGGAATAATCTGTAACACTGGATAGAATGTCATTATTAGAACACTTCATAATTTAAAACGCTTTGAAGATAGTGACTGCAGACAGAGTAGAGTGGCCCCTGTCTTTTGCACAGTGACTGCTGGATATGGGCGCCTCACCATTAACTCCCACGACCAGAAAAGGAAGTAGTGGGTAAAGATAATGTACATGCATGTGTGGATGGATATACGGATGGATGTATGGATGAATCATTCAAAAGGTGACAACAGCAGCCCACTGATTAAATGATTTAAGATTCACTGTGCAAAAATTACCAGTAGTGTTAAAAATATGACAACAGAAAATACAATATACATGCAATTCTATTTTTTGTTTGTTGTATCAACATTGAATTCTAAGATCAAATTGGAACAGAACAACATTATCTGAAATGTTGAAGCATCAAGATAAACTAACTTAAAAAAAATACATGTACACTACTGTATTTTAGAGTAGTTAACATACATGTATTTTGAAGTGGGATTCCGTGGAAATACTAAAATTAAAAAGATGTTACCTGTTGTAGGTCATTCTATGGACTCTATTCCGTTCAGTTCTATTCAAACTACTGCAGCATCTAAAATTTCACAGTGGGTTCATTAAAACTATTTTATAAGTTACACTGCCGTCAGTTTTACATAACACCAGTATTTAAGTTTAAATAAATTCCTGACATGTCCTAGGCTGCATCTGAAGTGCTACAGCTAGCTGCTGCTGCTGCTATTTACACTAACACATAACTGTGGACTTCTATAGAAATTCATGAGTAATGGTAGTGACAAAGTTTTGAAAACTGCATTTGCATGAAACGCTACAACATTTTAGAAACGGGTTATTTTAGGGTTGGTGACAACTCATTTGTTTCAGTCTGACTCAAACTACTTGGTAGTTCATAAACCTGTCCAGAGCTAAGCTGTTTAACAGCAGGTAAGGTGGGGGAAGTAGGGAAACAGAGAAGATGAGAGAAGGCGAGCCTGTGATGAAGAGGCCACCAGTTTGAATCACCTGTCATTGCTACAAAATTTGGGTAGAAAAGGTGAAGCATTCACACCTGCCTCCCTCATTTTCCACCACTGTGGGCCCTTGAGCAAGGCACCGACCAACCAGTAAACACAGAACTTTACCTTGCAGCACTGATCCCTCTTTACCACAACTGATTGACGCAGAGTACACACAGTACTGTAGAAGCTGCAGCGATACGTCTGTCGATTACATGCTCCATTCTTCCCTCACTCGAGAATAAAACCCAGAGATACTGGAACTCCTCCACTTGAGGTAGCACCTCACTTTCAACGCCAAGAGGGTGCTTCATCCTTTACTAGTTGAGGATCATGGCTTCAGATTTGAAGGTGGTGATCCTCAGCCCAGCCGCTTCACATTTGGCTGGGGACAACTTTAGTGAGAGCTGTAGCTCACCGCACCATGACACCAACAGAATCACATTGTCCGCAAACAGCAGAGAAAGAATCCACAGGTCACCGAACGGCTGCACCGAGAAATTATGTCCATAAAACATCAAAGTTCATGCTAATTGTTTTGAACCACTTTGGCTATGGCTGCCTCAGAGGAGTCAATGGGGGAGAGGGCGGGCCCCGTAAACCAGCAAACTGGTTGGTCCACTGTGTGGGCGTTGCTGCTTGTGGGACTCAGTTTGTTGTGGCTCCTCGGACCAATGAAGACTTTGGATGAAGGACGAAACGTCGCAACAAAAAAGAAACCATCCTAACCTGAATGAACTTTGTTGGATATGTCCATAAATGTTATGAAGAGAACAGGCAGCCCTGGCTGGGTTCAACACCCAAGAGGACCAACTCAATGCCAGCAATGCAAACCAAAGCCTCACCCCACTTGTAAGGGGAATGAATGACCTATATAAACAAATCTCCAATCCCATATTATTGAGCCCCCCCCCCCACAGTGTGCCTCGGGGAGCACAGTCCACAAATATGCATATTCCTACAACCAATAACATTCTAAAATGGTAGTGCCTAACCATGGGGGATGCTTTCCTTTTTAAGTGGCCGTCACTACAACCAAAAAGGTTTTCTTAAATGGCAGTGTTTGTTTGAACTGGATGATGTTTCTACAATAGTTCAGAGAAAACCATTAATGAGTTTAGCCTTAACTGTTTGGAAAATTTACAATGAGAAACATGCAAATACTGTACACATGTTCAAATAAATAATCATGTTTGCTGCTAAATCAGAACGCTGCGTCTGTAGTCTCTTGTAGTCCACAGCACTCGAAGTGGCAAGAAAAACGTGGAGTGGACTTCAGTCTGCCTAAACCTCTTCTAAAAACTTCTGCTCCAACTGGTATTAAAATAGAACTTTTCAATGTACAATCACTATCCAACAAATCATGTCTTATTCATAATCACATTCTGGAGAAGAACTTGGACCTCATGTGTCTTACAGAAACTTGGCATCAACCAGATGTGTACAGTTCTCTGAATGAAGCATGTCCCTCTGGATACAGTTATCTGCAAAGAGTGGGCTGCACTGGCCGCGGTTGTGGTCTGGCTGTAATCTACCGTAGTAATTTAAAATTGTCTCATCTGGCTTCTCAGGACTTTTCATCTTTTGAATGTTTGGCCTTCAGCCTCAAAGCCCCACTTCTGATGAACGTTATATTAATTTATAGGCCTCCCAATCAGCATGTTTCATTTAACTCAGAGATGCATGACCTCCTCACTTTTTTCTGCACCTCCCCTGTAAAAACTAATTTTCTTGGCGATTTAAATATCCACATGGACAATTCCTCTTCCCCTCTGGCAACAGATTTTAAGTCTCTTCTGGACTCTCTCAGTCTCACTCAACATGTTGACGCCCCTACGCACAACAGGGGGCATACTCTGGACTTGGTGATTACAGACACTGTACTCATCAATAACTTATCTGTATATGACCTGGGTGTCTCAGACCACAGGGTCATCTCCCTGGAAGTGCCTTCATCTTTGCCTGCTTCAAACCCAAAACGACCTATCCAGTTCCGTGACATTAAAAACATTTCCCCTGATGTTCTGTCCGCTGATCTTCACGCCCTGACCGCTGTCAATCATTCATCTGCAAATGACTCTGTGGATTACTACAACCAATCTCTCCAGGAGCTTCTGGACCTAAATGCTCCCTTGAAGACAAGACTGGTGTATTTCTCCCGTTCAGCCCCCTGGTACACTGATGAGCTACGCAGGATGAAGGCAACTGGCCGTGCTATTGAGAGACGTGTAAAATCATCTGGTCTCTCTGTACATAAGCAGGCATACAAAGAACATCAGAAAGCGTACGCCTATTCTCTTAAAGAAGCACGCTCCAAATATTATTCCAACATCATCAACACCTGCCCTGGAAACTCTAAACAGCTCTTCTCCACAATAACTCATCTGCTTAATCCCATTAAACAAACTCCTGAAGACTCTGTTCAAAAATGCAACCTGTTCCTTTCATCATTTAAAAACAAAGTTGACACTATCAGATCTCAGCTCCACAACCTCCCTGATCTTCGTTCGCCATCTACCCGTCTGCATTCTGGGTCCCTGAGCAGCTTTGATGAGGTTGTTCAGAGTGAGGTGGAGACCATCATCAAGAAAATTAAGCCTTTATCCTCCGCCTTGGATCCCTTCCCCTCGTCTCTCATAAAATCCAATCAATTTGCAATAAGCCCATTAATCACACAAATAATAAATAAGTCTCTACAATCTGGTCATGTTCCACTGCCTCTAAAAACTGCCATCATTAGGTCCAAAAAAGCTAAGTCTGGTCCTCTGGACATTCAAAAAACAAAACAAAACAAATCAAAAAAAAAAATGTAGAAACGTTTCGTCTTTCGTCCGAAAGACTTCCTCATGTGGATATCCTAACTGGGCCTTCCTGAAAGCAGAGAAGAAACCCAAACAGGACTCCAGCCAGCCATCAGGTGAAAAGAAGGAACCCAGACCCAGACCAGTGGTCATTCCGTATGTTGCGGGAGTTTCAGAGACATTGAGACGTTTATTTTCTAAACACAACGTCCCAGTGGCTTTTAAACCCCAAAATACATTACGACAAAGACTGGTTCATCCCAAAGATCCAGTCCCCCGGCACAAACAGAGTAATATTGTGTATGCTGTTCAGTGTCAGGAGGGCTGTGATCAGTCTTACATCGGGGAAACTAAACAGCCACTGGCCAAAAGGATGGCCCAGCACAGAAGATCAACATCATCAGGTCAGGACTCTGCAGTCTACACTCATCTCCAGGCCAGCGGTCACTCTTTCAGGGATGAAGATGTTCACATCCTTGATAGAGAGGAACAATGGTTTGAGAGAGGAGTAAAGGAGGCCATCTTTGTGAAAAGAAACCGTCCATCATTAAACAGAGGTGGAGGCCTCCGGGTTCAACTGTCCCCCACTTACAATGCTGTTATTGCTAGTATCACTCAGCCCTCTGTGAATAGCAAACAACCATCAGGGTGTTAACGATCCATCGTCAGGCTGATGGTCCTCCTTGATCATGTGAGCAGCTGGTTTCGGCTGTCATCAGCCAACTGGTTGATCCACTGTGGGAGGGTGCTATTTATAAGACTGAGCTGAACACAGCTTCTCAGACTGAGGAAGTCTTTCGGACGAAAGACGAAACGTTTCTACAGTTTTTTTTTTTTGCTTTGTTTTGTTTTGTTTTTTGAATGTCCAGAGGACCAGACTTAGCTTTTTTGGATTTTTCTACCTGGATTATTGAGCATGCATCAGGGTGCCATCATTAGGCCTCTTCTGAAAAAAAAAAATCGAAATTTGGATACCGAAGTTTTTTCTAATTACCGACCAATTTCCCACCTCCCATTTCTGTCAAAAGTGCTGGAGAAAGCAGTTGCTGCTCAGCTGCAGGACCACCTACAACAACACTCTCTGTATGAGAAGTTCCAGTCTGGATTCAGAGTAGCTCACAGTACTGAGACTGCATTGCTGAGAGTTACCAATGATGTCCTCATGGCTGCTGACACTGGTTCTCCCTCCATCCTTGTCCTCCTTGACCTCACTGCAGCCTTCGACACTGTGGACCATAGTATCCTCCTCCACCGTCTTCATGTGGAGGTCGGTCTCTGTGACACTGTCCTGGACTGGTTCAAATCTTTCCTCTCCAATAGGCTGGAATGTGTTAGTCTTGGCAATGCCACTTCCCAGACAGTCTGTGTCTCCTGTGGTGTCCCTCAGGGGTCAGTTCTGGGGCCCCTACTGTTTTCCCTTTACATGCTGCCTTTAGGTCAAATTATTAATCAGTTCAACATTTCTTTTCACTGTTATGCCGACGATACACAGCTTTACATCAGGACTGGAGCATCCTCATCTTCCCCATTGTCATCTCCATCTTCACTCACTGCCCTCTCTACCTGCCTGGAGGAAATAAGGGCATGGATGAATCAGAACTTTCTTCAATTAAACTGCTCCAAGACTGAGGCCATACTGATTGGCACCCCTCACCAGGTACAAACATCTACTATAACAACAATTTCCTTTTCTGGACAAGACATCCCTGAAATATATTTCTATCAGTATTACATTACACCCACTATGCTCCATTATTTGTATACACTTAATTCTGCCTTATAATGTGAAATGTGACACTAGGCAGAACGTTTTTCTCTCGGGCTTTGTTTCCACTAGGGAACAGTTACACGCCTGCACATGCAACACACCCAACATTTGATGATTGACATACAGAGCTGGTAGTTGATTGGCTGAGAGGCGGATCACTCACAGAGTAGAAAAGTTCTAGGGCGGTTCCAAGGCGGTTCGGTTCCAGGATTGGTCCCACGAGGCGATGACGTCATCTAGAGGTATAAAACCGTGGTCCGCCTTCGAAGATGTGTGTGTTGGACTGTGCTGGAGTCAGGTCTGTTGTCTGCTGTAAGGTTTATTCTTATATGTACAATAAACCTACATAAAATTTGCACATTCGTTTCAGAGCTTCCTTCAACCTTTTGAATTCGCAACAATTTGGTGACCACCGACGTGGAGAGGTTTGCAGTTTCGTCTGAAACGAGAGATGATTTGGAGGGTTCCCCCCCCCCACCGCCGACAGAGACGAGCACGCGCGCAGTCAACAACCGGTGATTCACAGAGGTGAGCAGGACCCCTCTTACACAAAACGTCTGCGTTTGGACACACTAAATTATTTGTTGACTGAGGGCTGTTTGTCTCGAGGTGGGCCAGTTATAATGTTAGCAGCTAAAAGTAAAAAAAACGTGAACTACTGTTGGTATTTCATTTGAATGTGCATTTTTTTTGGCGGTTTTTGTACATGTAAGTAAGGTGAAGAGCACAGAAGTTCCACACACGCGTAGGGATAATTTACGGTGCCTTAAGTTTGCCCTTCCCCCACATCCCACTTCTGCGCTCCGGCCTGTCGGCTGGGAGACACGTTTTCTTTGGACTCCGGGAAACTGTGTAGTCGAGGCTTGATCGTGAACTCCGGGCATCTGTCGCCGTTGAGTCACAGGGCTTTCATCCGATGCACGGTTTTGCCGTATGAGTGGGTTGCCGCTCCGGGTTCACAAGTCGTCGTGCGTGTGATTTAAGTTCGCAGCCGAGACTGTGTTCGCTGTCAGAGTCACATTTTTCCTCCCCTTCCCCGTTAAAGTCGATTACCGTATTTTCCGGTGTATAGGTCGCAATTTTTTTTTTTCTTCTCTATTTTCATTTATTATTTTTTTTACTTTCTTTTGTTTATTTATTTTTTTCTTTCCTTACTCTTAGACACTTGTGGCCTGTACTCCGGAAAGTGCTGAAAACAAACAAAGGCAACAGGGAAAGATTTTTTATTTTCATTTTTATTCTCATTTATTGCATTTGTGAGTGTAAAAGCCAGGGAGACAGGAACCAGGTCTGGGGATGTGCCGAAGCAGTTTCGCAGATGCAAGAGGGCTGTCACACGGCCGGTCTCCCCCACTGATTTGTTGCAGTTCCTGCAGATGGGGCTCCCCTCCTCCTTCCACCCCCCCCGCCGCAGATGGCCTCTGGAGGTTCTGGTCCTGGGACCGCTTGGAGCTGCTGGCTCGAACTCAGATTTATGGCTTCTAACAAGATAATACTCTCCTGTTGGTGCCTGACATGGAGGCAAGGAGACATCTCCTCCCCTCCTCCCTCACACCCCCCCCCCTACGTGCCTGTGAACCTGCACGGCATAGAGGCCTCTTTCATCCGTGGGTCCGCCTCAAGGTTCCGGCTGATAACAGGGAGTTTTACAACTTAATCAGCTCAGGCTGGGACTGTAAAAGTTACTGTTTATTGGTGTGTACTTCAGTGCAGCTTTGGAAGAAAACTCCAGGGTAAAGTAGTTAGTTAATTACCAGTTAAAAGTTGGGTTATTACACGGTTTGTTTTTTATTTTCTGTTGCTGTGACCTTTGTTTTAAACACGCTGACCTCTCTGTGACAGTCTGTTGTCCTCACAATGCAGTACTGTATTTTTTGCAGATATGTGCTTCTCACTCTCAGTGTTAAAGGCACATTTCTGATTTTTATAGGTGAGGTTCCAGGAACATGTTGTCTAAAGGAGTACATGCAGGGTTAATCTCATGCCATTGATTGTTAGTTTCCAGTTCTCATCACTTCAGCCTGGTGGGGTGCAGGTCATGTTTAATGACATATGAACAAGGCCTGTGTAATAGTGGTTTGGAGGACTTTAGTGGTTTATTATTTGTTTTATTTGTTTTTTATATATGTGTGTATTTTTTATTTTTTTTCCTCTTGAGTGGACTGACGCTTGTTCGTTCTGCCTTGGCCTTCTGACCTGCTCGACAGAGTCTGGAAGGGAGTCTTCACACAGCTGACATACTGCAGGGGGTGACTTTATTTAGGTGTTTTCTGAGGACTTCAGCTTGACATCTGATCAGTGAACGTTGCAGTTAATTGTTTCTATTTGGTGGTGGATTTCACTTATACACAGATATGCAGTTCTCAATTTACAGTTTTATTCCTCACCCTCCAACATTACTCGTTTGCATACACCTAGGTTTCTCAACATAGCATGGAGTGGTTGCATCATGACTCTCTAGTGTTGAACACCATTTTTGGATAGATTACATGTATGCTGTCATTGAAGCTAGGTTTTGCTAACAACTCCTGTTGGCACTGGACTGCACTGAACTGTCGAAATGCGTTGTGTTCGGCTGAGCTGCAAGCTGTCACCACCTGCACTGGACTGAAAATGCACTGGACTGCCGATATGCATCATGTTCAGCTAAAGCCAAGCTGTCATGACTCGTGCCTGAACTGTTACATGGAGTTTTACGTTTTGCACCAAGTCTATGAACTGTGGTCTGCACCCACTGCTGGACTCTTGACATCTCCTATGGGGGCTGGAGAACTCATGACAAGTGAAAGTCAAGCTGGAAACGTCACTACCAAACTTTGCAGCCTGGCTGATGTGTCAGCTGACCATGTGATCTTCAGGTGGTGGTTCAATAACTACAGTTTTTCATGATCATATTCTTTGCTATGGTAGAACCTCACGCACACTCATTATTCATACATACATGTACAGATCTCACTGACACGTGACCTGCACAGCCACACTTCTCATGGATTGTTGGATTACCATACACATTTTTGTTTTTTTTTCCTTCATGCACTCGCGTTAGAGCAGTACAGTTTGGTTCTGTTTTCTCCATCATGTTCGGTATGGGCACCTGTTGCATTCCTTTTTGGATGTGTGTTTGTCTTTTTCTTTTCTTTTTCCTCACCTTTTTGGACAAGCCTTGGTGTTGAGAACACGTCTTTCTGGGACTGGACTGACAGCTTCAATTGTTTGTGGTTTCTAGTTTTACCGTCTTGTATACAGTACTATGACTGCTTGTGGTTGTGACAGGCATAGGTGGAGAGTTTGCTGGCATGATGCAGAGAAGGAAGGTAAATGTTTTCTTTGTCCTGGAGACCGAGTGGAAGGGCAGCAAGGCTCACGGTGTTGGAGCAGGATTCAAGCTCTCTTACTTTGGTGTGGATAGCGGAGGAGATGGAGTAGAGGTTATGTTGAGGAGGTGTTGACATAGGATGTCGTGGTGGTGTGACATGTGTCTAATGGGGGATGTGTCTTATGGTTGAAGTATTACGTCTGATGCTACTGGTTGGGTTCGGATGTTTTGAGTTTTTATTTTTTCTTTCTGGTAGTATTTCCACCTGCAGTACAGATGACGTTTGTGTTATGAGCTTCCATTATTTTCTTTGTAACAGGATGTTTTTTGTTTACCTCCTGTTTCAAAAAAGGGGATGGGAGATAACAAACATACTGTATAGTTAAACACGCCATTTCAAATAACTAATTAGATCAACGTTTTAACTCTTCATACAGTGATGAGAGCTGGAAACAGTTATACATTTGATAAAGTTATAGAATATCATTTTAATAAGTGCCTAAAAACAGGTTGGATCTGAATGTTTGGGGTAATTTATACAGATTTAGTGCTGACTTTTTCTTATTTTTCATTACAGGTCAAATCTGGACTGCTGATGATCTGTCAGCCCTGTGACAGAACGTGTAAGATAAAATTGTGAATAATTTATATTTGAAAAGGGGAAATGCACTTTACAATGTTTCCACAGCTGTGATGGACAAGCAGAGGAACCTTACCATAACTGGGTTTACATTCCTCCCCTTTTCAGCAGATTAATTAATGTTGAATGAATGCTTAATGTTGCAGTGTAACCAATGAAGGGAAAATCTATTTTCCCTGCACCATTTTTTATTTATCTTACAGGTTAACAGGTGGAACATGCAGCAGAGCACAACTAATCACATTAACTAACAAACTAACCAACTAATCACTAATATATGCCAAGGTTTTCTCATTATTTGTTGAAACCTCTCAATTGTTGTTTACACCATATGTTGAAAGGATACATATGGTTATTCTTACACCTGTGAAGAATGACTGTGAGTTTGATCCAGGAGGTCCAGAAAGGATTAAGGTTGTTGAGATGAATGAGTCAGACAGAATGTGAATGTTTCAGACAGATTAATGTGATTATATATATATGTTTGTGCTTGGTGAATGTGCAGTACAATAGTTGTGTGTTGATAGATTTTTGAGAAAGGTGTACAGGGTTCTCACTATTTTTCTATAGATATAATTTAGTTTTATCAATTTTGATTCTTAGATTTGAACGATACAGTAATTAGAAATGTTTTAGAGGATACATTTTAGCTGCACCTTGTTAAGAAGTATCAGAGTAAGCCTAGCGGTGAATTTTACTGATAGGAAATGTTTGTGGTAGAACATTCTGGTACAGAGAATAATATATATATATATAGGAAATGGATGTGAATAAGATAATTGAGTTTGACAGGTTATGGAAGGATTTTTGTGTTTTCTGTTCTGATTAGATTAATCATAGATTAAGTGTTTAATTTTCTGAATGTGGTCTTAGCCCTTATCACAGACATCTCTGAATAAGAGCAGTTGAGCTTTTCTCAGATATCAGACTAGTCAACAGAGTAGTGTAGGGTTTTTCTCCTCACAGGTGTCTATGATGATGAAGATGAGATGGCCTGACTTGGCTAAAGCATAGTTCATATTCTTTGCTAAGGTTAACACATACCTGAAATGGAGCAGAGTATATGCAATGTTTTGAAGTTTGTTAAGAGTTGATAATTCAATTTTGGGTAATTTAAGGGTTTTTGAGAAAGTATTGGATTTATAAAGTCAAGTTAAAGTCCAGTTGTTTTTTATTGAACGCCTTTTAAAGGTATTGAATTTAACTTCATTATTCCTGCATATACCCTGTTGAGGCGTGATATTTGATAGGAGGGACAGTCCGCTTCATTTTATTGTTTTATTTTTATTTTTATTTGTTTTATGGTTTCATTTTTACATTTATTTTTGTTTATTTTTGTTTGTTTTTGTTTATTCTTTATTACTTTTTCCGTTTGTTTTGTTTATTTCTTGTTACATTTATTTGTTGTTTTGTTTATTTTATTTTCATTCTTTGTTTTTGGTTGATTTCTTTGCTTTTTGTTACATTTATTTTTTAAATTGTTAGTTTTCTATTGCGTTTCCAGCATATAAGCTCTGACGGTTACCGTATATTTTCTGTTTAGTTTTTATTACCATTTATATTATTGCTTATTTTATATGAGGGTTTTATATTCTGGGTGGGTAACTTAAATGTAATATTGCTGTGGGAGGGAATGTTAGAGATTTCCAATGTGTATCAAGTTTTTAATTGCATTCTCACATAGAACATATAGGATTTTGTTGACATGATGTTTGTCATGTCAAAAGGGGAATTGAAATATATTTCTATCAGTATTGCATTACACCCATTATGTTCCATTATTTGTATTCACTTAATTCTGCCTTATAATGTGAAATGTGACACTAGGCAGAACGTTTTTCTCTCGGGCTTTGTTTTCACTAGGGAACAGTTACACGCCTGCACATGCAACACACCCAACATTTGATGATTGACATACAGAGCTGATAGCTTGTTGGCTGAGAGGCGGATCACTCACAGAGTAGGGGAAGTTCTAGGGCGGTTCCAAGGCGGTTCGGTTCCAGGATTGGTCCCACGAGGCGATGACGTCATCTAGAGGTATAAAACCGTGGTCCGCCTTCGAAGAGAGTGTGTGTTGGACTGTGCTGGAGTCAGGTCTGTTGTCTGCTGTAAGGTTTATTCTTATATGTACAATAAACCTACATAAAATTTGCACATTCGTTTCAGAGCTTCCTTCAACCTTTTGAATTCGCAACACCTGGAATGCATCTCACCTCTCTCTGGTTCCAGAAAGTGCAACAGACATTGTTACAGACTCTGTTCTTCCAGATCCTGACCCAGGACTTGATCCAGATCCTGATCCAGGACCTTCAAAACAATTTAATGAGAAAACTTCAAGGCCTGCTAGAGTTAGAAAAAAGCCAGGCTGGCTTAGTGATTATGAGCAGTAATCATTATGGTTTTGAATGAAAAAAAAGAGAGAAATGCTGTAAGAATACAAAAGTGACTGAAATGTACTGAAACTGTTTACATTCAAAATTTGTTGAGTAATATTGTTTCATGGATTTTGAAATGCTTACTGAAAAGTTGATGAGAAAATGAGAAAAGAAAAGCTGTTTTATTCAAGTGAAGCTTAAAGGTAAAGTAAAAGTTTGAGCTATAATTTCAGCTGATAAAGTTAGATGTACATGACACGTTTACAGGTGAGGTGATCTAAAATTATTATTACTGTTCTTATTACTACTAAAGGGGTTATACATATTACTTAAGGAAGTGAAGCAGATTGTTAAGATTGCATAATGTTCACTGTTTTGAGAAGATGTCTGTTTCTGCCTACTGGTAAGTTCCTTTTAAACCAGGGGTGTCAAAGACCCGGCCCGCATCCGGCCCGCCAGGGGGTTTTAGTCGGCCCGCGGATGAATCTGAATTATTAAAAAAAAGAATAAACGCTATTTTCTTAAAAATCTGCAGTTCCTATGTTGTCCGCTATAGAGGCGCTGTGTTTTAGTCAGTTCCTATGTTGTCCTACTCAAACCGGCTGCCTCTAGGACCCAGGGGCGCTGTGTTTTAGTATGAAAGACGCAGCAGATAGCAAACGGAGGCTCTGCTCATTTTCCCTGTCTTCATGTGCGCAGCAAGCGTTCATCCTGATGTGAAACAGCACAAAAACAAGATTTCAGGGTTGTTGAGGGAGTTTGAGAAACGATTTCAGGTCTTTAGAAGAATAGAATATATCTTTATTGACAGGGCACATGATTGAAATTACGCACACAAGATGGGCCGAGTGCACGAAGCCACAGTCGTGTCAGCACCGCCACAAAGGCAAACTCGAGACAGAATTTGCAGTTTTTCTCTCACCATCAGAGCTTCTGATGTGCTGTTGACATGTTGAAATCATTTATTTGCAGTGTGATGTAGAATTGAAGGACAAATTTGCCTCTGTGGGCTTGGAAACATTTTACAAGTATCTCTTACTATCCTAAACTGACAGCACTGGCTGCAAAAATGTCCATGTTTGGGACTACCTACCTGTGAGCAAGTTTTCACTAACAAACATTAATAAAACAGCTACGCTCAAAGCTCAATTTATGGGTTCACAGTTGCTTCCTAGATGTGGAAAATGGATTTAAAATTCATTCATTTCTAAATTTTGATGCATTTTTAACATGCAGGAAAGTGTTTTAACAAAACTGTTTTTTTTTTATGTCCAGAGGCCCAGACTTAGCTTTTTTAGATTTTTCTACCTGGATTATTGAGCATGCATCAGGGTATTTAACAAAACAGTTTGTTGAATAAATGTTTTAAAACGTGCAATCACTGATCAGTTTTTTAATGTGTAATGCACTTAAATGTTAAACTGAGTAAAAGTGTAAAAGGACAATTAATTTAATGTTAATATTTTTATAATTTATTTATTCTTTGCACTAATACAAAGAAAAAAAGTGGACTTTTGGAATGAGTATTCTGGTCTGGCCCCCTTGAGATCAGATTAAGCTGTATGCGGCCCCCAGATCAAAATGAGTTTGACACCCCTGTTTTAAGCAAAGGGGAAATATGTTGTGTATTCAGTTCTGCATTACACCTCTAGAGGGCGCTGCAACCTTGTGCGTGTAATTGCTTAGAAGAAGAGTTGAAGTAAAAAGAATGGTTCTGAAGTTCATGCCTGCGTCCTGCTGCATTATTACCTCGTGATATCTGTACACCACAAAGTCGCGTTCTCTTTGAACCACTACTACGAAGCGTGCTTTACGGCAGAGCAAGTTACGTAAGTGATGACATATGAAGCAGTGACTGCTTCGGTCCCCGAATGAATCCACACAATAGCAACAGTCCTCGCGAACCCACTACGTATAGTGATAAGTGTTATGAAAACTCTGAACAGATAGATGTCAAGATGTTGTAGAGGCAGTGAACTCGATTGGCACCCGAAGGACCCAGGTTTGATTCCTGGTCACGGCATACCTTATGGTTTTTAATTTTATTTTTTAAGCCTTTTGTTTTGGATAGATCGGGTGAGGGTGAGAATAGATAAATACATGATGTATATAATAATTATTTGTTGTTGCTTGTTTTAACCCTCTTAGGTCTGGGGTCTAAATGTCCGTTTTGGTATAATTTTGAATTTCCTAAATAAAAACCTTTGAATTCCCATGCCATAATTTCACGGCTGTCTGAGTTACACAAGCATAACCCACCTTCCCTGCACCTACAGTTTTCTAAAGCACACCCTCTCTCAATCCCAGATACTAGTCAACATATCTACTGAATCAGCTGAACACAGTGAAACAGTATAAACAGACAGTGTGTGTTGTCTATTTCACCACTAGATGTCACTGAAATGAACCATTGAATGAATGAACCCAAGTTCAATACAATTGGCAAAGTGGTTCAATACTGCTTTATTGCTTCATTTGGCCATCACTAGCAACAAGGTAGGACTAGCAGACAGAGAACAGGATCCAAGGATTTCACAGGAAACTGTGGGCACAAGATCACAAGGTCAGTATTTCATCAGATACACACTTTCTGGCTGAAGGCATAAATATCGATTGAGGCACAATGCTCCAGCGTTGGATCTCACTGGACTGCAGCCTTAAGTAGAGGTGTTCCTCATTAGATGGATGACCATCAGCTGGTGTCAATTAGCGGCCATCTTGGTGAGGGCTGCAGACAGTGGGACTCCT
>JBBPBX010002087.1:29306-39856 GCA_038048925.1 Garcialebias charrua | reverse complement strand
ATTTGGAGTACCACAAGGCTCAGTACTTGGACCCAAGTTATTTATTTTATATGTGAATGATTTAATGGTGGTGTCCGATGTCCTTAAATGTGTTATTTTTGCTGATGACACTACTTTCTTTTGTGTGGGCAAAGACTTGGAAGAAATGTTTGAGTTGATAAATATTGAATTTGTTAAAATACAATATTGGTTTAAATTAAATAAGTTATCATTGAACCTGGAAAAAACCAATTATACGATTTTTAGTAAGAAAAAGATAACTTGATGTTCCTATTAAGATTGATGGTTCTAAGATATGTAGGGTAAGGGAGGTGAAGTTTTTGGGTGTAATTATTGATGATATGTTGTCTTGGAAACAACACATACATTTTATCTAGGTCTATTGCAGTGCTGTATAGAGTTAGAGATCTATTAAATGATAAAGCAATGTATTTGTTGTACAATACAATTATAATCCCACATTTAATTTCAGCGGGTTCGGATGTTGCCAGTCTATTCGGGTGTTTAATTTACTGTGTTGAGGTTTGGGGTACAGCGTGTAAAACGGTAACTAAGCCTATTTTTATTTTACAGAAAAGAGCTATAAGGATTATCACTAGAAAACATTATTACCATCCATCAAATGTTTTGTTTTGCAAGTTGAAATTACTGAAATTTTATGACTTGGTTGACTATAATATTCTTTTAACATTGTACAAAGCTCAGATCTTCACATTACCCTCAAATCTCCAAACGTTTCTTGTAAAAAGAGAAAGTACTTACAATCTTATGGGTACAGATATTTTTGTTATGCCATAGCGTAGAACTAGTTTAAGGAGTAGGTCTACTTTAACTTATGGAATAGGTCTATGGAATGGTTTAGAAAATGATATTAAAGTTGCAAAATCAATGTCTTTGTTTAAGAAAATGATTAAAATTAGGTTTCTGGAAAAATACATATACCGGTAAATTAGTTTGTATCAAAAATGTATGTATGGTAAAGTATGATGAGTTATTTATTGTGTAATGTTTTTTGTGGATTACTGTTGTTTGAATTAATTGTTTTGAATTAATTTAGTTAAAAAAGGGGCAGACATAATAAGATTTTATCATCTTCTGCTTCCTTTCATTTCATGTAATGTTTGGTTTTTTACTTACGTGGTGTTGTAAATAATTTTTTTGCGTTCTTTTAAATTTGAAAAGAATAAATAAAAAATAAAAAAAGACCACGAGGAGGGAAACATGTCAGGAGACCGAGGGAGAAGAGGAAAGTCAAGAATGTTGGACCGAGGGTGGCAACTCTAAATGTGGAGACATTGACATGCAAAGGTAGAGAGCTGGCTGACATGATGCAGAGAAGAAAGGTAGATGTTTTATGTGTCCAAGAGACCAAGTGGAAGGGCAGCAAGGCTCGCAGCATTGGAGCAGGGTTCAAACTTTACCATGGTGTGGATAGAGTATGTGTGTGAATGAGAGGGAGGCCGGTGGAACAGTGAGGCTACAAGGAGCAGAGGTCACAAAGTGCAGGACTTGAAGAGATTGGGGTCCACTATCCAGGAAAATGGGGAGTGTGATAAAGAGGTGAAAAGGAGAGTCCAGGCAGGATGGAGCAGATGGAGACAAGTTTCAGGAGTGATTTGTGACAAAAGGGTGTCATCAAAGATCAAAGGAAAAGTTTACAAGACAGTGGTGAGACCAGCTATGTTGTATGGTCTGGAGACAGAGACATGGACAAAAAGACAGGAGAAAGAACTGGAAGTGGCAGAAATGAAGATGCTGAGGTTCTCCTTAGGAGTGACAAGGATGGATAAGATCAGGAATGAGATCATCAGAGGTACAGCACATGTTGAACAACTGGGAGATAAAGTTAGGGAGGCCAGACTGAGATGGTTTGGACATGTCCAGAGGAGGGACAGTGGGTATATTGGTAGAAGGATGTTAGAAATGCAGCTGCCTGGAAAAAGATAAAGAGAAGATATATGGATGCAGTCAGAGAGGACATGAAGGTAGTTGGAGTGAGGACAGAGTGAGATGGAGGAGGATGACTTGCTGTGGTGACCCCTGATGAGAGAAAAGCTGAAAGTTAAAGATGTGTACCTGTTTTTAAAGGAACTGATGACATTACAAGTCTGATTTTGTGAGCTAACAGTTACTAGCATCCTGTTTTTCCACTGTAGTAGGAAGAGAAAGAGAAAGAAAAGCAGTTTCTGTCCATGACCTCATGCTTCTTGCATAACACCACCACAAAATCACACCTTCATTCATCAGTACGACACATCTTTCAGATCTTTCAAAAACTAAATTGTTTTGTAAATTCTTATTTTTGTGTAATTTTTTGCATGTCTTCCATTGATCTTAAAAACACTTTTAACTAGGGAGAAGTCTAAATTGTCTACTTTTAACTGACATTAACTAATAACTGACAGGTAATTATGACCCCATGTGGTTAATGTGGTTAGATATTTTATTTTAATATTATTTTATCAAAACATTTCATAGACATTGGAAAAGTTGAACTTGACACCAATAAGTCATTCACATATGGACGATTGAACTCTTTCAGGTACATGACTCACATACCAACACTGGGCTGGGTGAAAGCTAAAGAAAGCTCGTCTCCCTGGGGCAGATCACACCCTGTTAAAAAAAAAGTATCATATGCACACTTTAAAAACAGTGTGTAAAACTGTGTAAGTATCTTGTAGAGTAAAAATGTGTTCTGTTGCACAGGACTCGGATGCATCAATACAGTTTTACACAAGAAATGTCTCAGTAGTCATCTACTGTCTGAACTCCAGACAATCCAACATATTAACTGCAAATCAGATGAGCAGGACAACTGTCAAGTTAAAACAAATGACAGATGACATACTGCACCTTAAATATTTCTCAAAAAAGTCATTCTTCGATTACCTGCTTGTCCAGGTTCAAAGCATCTATAAAATATGTGTGGTATGAGGATAATGGACACAGGTGAGCTAGAGGAACCAGCGTCAAACAAAACAGCAGGAAAGAGTAAAATGAGTTCTCTGGAATCCTAAAACACGTTTTTACCTTGTCATTCTGTAAAACCAGAATGTTTGTTAATGACAGGTGACCTGTCCAGGGTGTATCCGTCTCTTATGTAACGCTCACTGGAAATAGGCACCAGGCCCTTTCAATCCTGCACTGTATCAAGTACATTTAAAAAATAAATAAATGATAAAGTTTTTATATATTTTGTCTGATGTTTACCGGATCACACCAGATTTGTTCATTCTTGCATGCTTGATACTGGTAACGACGGTCTCACTTGCTCTGAACATAAAGGCATCGCCACAATGTGTGAACTGGCAGTGTGCCTCACTGCAGTTGAATGATGGGGAAACAGTTTTCCTCTTGTTTTTTGCTGCAACAAGCAGGACTTTGTAGCATGAAGCTGCACTGCTCTAATTATGACCTTTGACCCTTATGCATCTTTCAGACTCACCATGAATCGTGTGCTTTAAAGTTACCTCTGACTTCAATAATGTCTGATATTTTTCTATACACATTTCTCGTCAGGGACACAGAGTCAGCTACAGTCTGACAAATGTTTACCTTATTCTTCCAATGTTTCTAGGAAAGAAAAACAAATAATTAATGAAGTTTGTTTTATCTGATTAACAAGTGTGAACATGAATAATTTTGATTGTGGTTCTTAATCATTATTACAATGTGCATAACAAATCTCTCTGTTCTGTTTTACAGAAAGTGATTATTCCTTCAGAGACATCTGTTGTGAGCAGTCTTTGAGCTGAAGCTGTTTTCTTCAGAGGGGAGTCACAATGTTCCTTAAGTAGTCTAAACAATATCCTCAGAGCTGTTGTTATGCACAAAGTCTCTTTGTGTAAAAAGCAGTTCGCCTTAGACCCCCGGACTGAGTAGATCGTCTCCGGCCCCGAACTGGAAGATGGTTCGTCTGTGGACCACATCGGAGAGGTCACGCCAAGGTCCACTCGTTCAACTCCTGAGCAGATAAAAATGTCGCTCAGCTACAATTGTTAGAAGTAAATAACTGCAGAAGATGAAGCCTTTTTCCACTGCAAGACTCACGTTCTTGGCTTGAAGTCCAAACGTGCAGAAGGTGCTGATGGACGGTGTACCTTCTCATCAGCGGTTGCCCTCAGACCCCTGAAGCTGTCACAGTGAGGGTCAGCTACGTTTGGCAGTTCCCGGTGAGTCCTCCTCATGGTGTGTCTGGTCTGATCCACCAGAGAACCCCAGAAAGACGAGTGACCTGGTGCCTTCAACGCTGACCCGGTAAGGAGCTGAACCTGGTGACATGATGACGCCTTGGTCTGGTTATGCTATTTTAAGCTGATGCAACTTGGTAAAGCATTTCCTGGTTTGCAGTGATGATAAATGACTTTATCTGATCAGATTAAACAACTTCTTTCAACCAAAAATCCAAAGTAACTATTTGTTAAAATAGCCAAACTTTGTCTAAATTCATGCGCGTATAAAACTGAAATAATTTCTGCTCAAAGAGTCAACTTTGCCTTAGACAAGATAATTAAGCCTTGAATGATTCACTGTTATTGTTTGTTTCTTATTGTTGTTGATTTTAGTTTGATTATTTTTGTAATAAAACTACAAAGACAACTTTGGTCTCTTCATTCAGATGAATATTCATGTGTTATGCTATAAAACTCCCTGTAATTAACGGATTCTACTTCAGTGACTGATTCTGATGATTAAAGGGTGAATAAGTTGTTGTTGGTCAGTAAACTGACCAGCTAGTGCCCCACTTTAACGAGAGCTAAATAAATAAACAAATGTAGTGAAGGGGATGGAGAAAGTGTCACCCTTCTTTCTCCATCTCTCTCCTTCATATTGCTACAACTTTAACTGCCTGGACATCAGCAGTCAAAAGATTTAGTGGTTGGTGCATTTCAGTTCTTATATAAACAGAAGAGCATCATCTGCAAAGAGTGTTAGCAGTAAAATGTAAAGAGAGAACATGGCCTCAGTTCAGTTGTTCCAACAATTTAATCACAACAAACAAAGTATGATTACAATTTTACATCAAGCTGAACAGTAAGTAGTAATAATTTTAACTGAGTATTTCATTGGCAACCCTAATTTTTAAACATCGCATTTACAGTACAGTATTTTCTGGGAAATGCATCCATTTCATTGAGTTTGGGAAATGTTAGTGCTCCTTAAAAAGTCATGCGCAATGGATGTAACATTTTTTATTTTATTTTAGCAGACTGTTTGTGTAAGTTTGCAAAGCTCAAAGCTTATCTTTATGTGGCGTCTGGTTCCTGCAGAGATGAGACAGAAACCTGAGTCGAACTTTTCTGAGGACTGAAGTTATTGTTGTGCTTTTCATACCTTTGGCTGTAAAAACTTAACAACCTAGAGATTTAACAGTAGTGAAGACATTTTCCAGACAGTGTAGGTGCTAACATTTAACACCAATGTTCTTTACAACACATATTTACAACATACTGTATATTTAACATTTTAAGACAGGTGTTTTTTTTGTTTTGTTTTTTTTTAGCTTTTCATAGCCTTAGCTGCAGGAAGCTAATGCTAGAACTTTTATCATGGTGGCATTTGTCCAAGAATAAAATAGATTAATGGTTTAAAAATAAGGGTGTGGCTCAGTAGTTGCCTCTCAGCGAGAAGGGCACCGGTTCAAATCCCAGTCCGGAGGCCTTTCTGGGTGGAGTTTGCATGTTCTGTCCGTGCATTCGTGGGTTTCTCTGGGTACTCTGGTTTCCTCCCACAGACCAAAAACATGTATGTTAGACTGATTGGTAACTCTAAATTGTCCCTAAGTGTAAGAGAGGGAATGGTTGTTTGTCTCTATGTGTCCCTGTGATGGACTGGAGACCTGTCCAGGATGTCCCCCGCCTCTCACACAGTGAATATGGGCACCATTGACCCCCGCAACTTAAAAAGGAAGAAGCAGCTAAAAGATAATGAATGGATGGTTTAAAAACAATCCTACAGTCAACTCAAATCAATGAATATTTTTAATTACCAGCTAACTGTGCTGCAATGCTAATGCTAGCTTAGGTGTACAAAAGGAACAACAAGGAACAATTCAGTTTCTGATGTTTTATCTTTATACCTGCTGTCATGAAAGGTAGGAAATCATGTAATCTGTTTGCCTGTTAGCAAAATAGAATTTTGTGAACCAGTGACCAGATTTTAATAAAAATCTCAGGACTGAATCGGTGAATACAAAATATTTCAAATGGATAAATTAATCTGTTTTAATTCATACAATCATTCATGTGATGGCTAACTGGCCTTAATAAAAAAGTAAAATGTGATTTTTAACAGTCATTTTTACAGATATTGAGCTTAAAACTTTGCGTGGGTGTAGCTGAGAGTCATTCCAAACACATTATTTGAGAACAAACAGATGTTGGTTTATAAATGCAGTATGACTGAGGATCTTCATTCATTTAAGGAAGGTTAGTTTCATTATTTCTATCTTCCTGTACAGCAGTGCTACAGCTAACAATGCTTAGTTTTGTTAACATCTTTTGCTTAATAAAAAATATTCTTTGCTGCCATGTTTGTTAAGTAATATGTTGCAACATCTTTTAATAAATGAAAGGTGAGCTGCTGGCCTGTTGGTTCCCATGCTAATGTATATGAATCATTCTAGAGCTGAAGCAGTGAATGGGTTGACATGAAAAGAGTTCCTCTGTGTTTACAAAATGTAATGTGATAGTCTATTGTATCCTGTTCATTAATCAAAAAATGATTTACAATATCTTTCTTTTTGTTGCCATGAGGCAGGTGGGTCCCCACAGTATAATCAAAAACAGATTCATGTCCCAGCAACAAGTTGTATAATACAGTACTACTAATAATACAGGGACACATAATACTTGCATGCAGGGTGTGGTCTGTGGACATGCTCAGGCAGAAATAAAAATGATAAACCTTAATTTTCACTGTCTGACCTGCACTCACAGGCCATGTTGCTGCTGAGAGGACACGTCTGTGCTTCTCTCACCACAGTTTGACAGACAACAAGTCCCACACGTTAGCACTACTGATCTGTGAGGGGTCATGTTGGACGCAACACTAAGACAGATCAAAAGGACAATGCAGAAAATATTCTGTCTTTATCGGTTTTACTCAAAGCCATGTTTTCAGCTTTTAAATAAACACATCTGGTTGTGTGAAATCTTCAGCCCTAGAATAACAAATAGTAAAACTCCAGACAGGAGGCGCACCTTTCCCAACCCCTGAATTTTAAACATGTTTTATCCCAGACTGATAAGGAGATGAAATATAAACACCAGTCTGCATCGTTGGCCCCGTTTCCCATCAGCCGACACGAAGGCCTCCCACAGCGCTCAGGTGAATTATCAATCATTTACTCCTGTCAGAAATGCCATCAAACACACCGCGCAGCCACAAAATAAAACCATTTTTGTTTTTTTCTGACAGCTGAGGCAGACGTTTTAACCTCCAGCTGCTAAATGACGAATCAGCTGCTGACTTCATTATGAATTCAATTTTCAACGACAACATTTGATCAATCTTTTGTGCGTGCTCATTGTCACAACACTCGGCTCTCACTCGATGCCTCGCTTGGAAATGGATCACGTCGCTGTTTTGAAATTCAACTGCAGGCTCCAAATTTCCTCCGGGGCCAGAGGAGCTGCCTTTCTGGAAGCGCAGCAGGGAGTGTCCGCCTTTTTTTAAACTTTCTGAACGAGCTCGCCTGGAGGCGATAATCAAACCAGCGTCAATTAGGAGATGAAGTCAGCCTGAAGAGAACTCGTTCAACTCCTCGCATCATAAATAAGATACTGTGTTGAGCAGCTGAGTCATGGGGGAGTTTGTAACTGTTTGTCTGTTTGTCGTTAGCAACAGATGAAATTGACAGAAAAAGCGTGATACCTGACAGGTTAAAGGCTGTTTAGTGCAAGAGCAGCCGAATGGCCTAGTTTTTTACGACAAAGATTACTTTTACACCTCAACTCCCCTGAGCTGACTCCTCACTGACTGATCTGCAGTCTGTTGTGTGAGGTGTGGAATAATGCTTTAGAAGACGAAGACATGTGTGGAATTTAAACTGAATTTGGAAAAGGGAGAGTGTTCAATCCTGGTCTGTGAGGGCCACTATCCTGCATGCTTTAGACTTTTCTCTGCTCCAACGCACCTAATTTGAACAAACAGGTGATTAACACTGAATCAGATGTGTTGGAGCAGAACAACATGCGGGTCACAAGTCCATCACTGGACAAACAGGACAATCATTCACTGTCCCGCCCACACCTGGTGACAATTAGGAGTTACCAATTAACCTACATGCAGGTTTTTGATCTGTCCAGAGAAAACTCACATACTTCGACAAGAATGTGCAAACTAAAAGGCCCTAGGCTGAGAAGCGAACCAGCAACTTTCATGCCCTGAGCAACATGCCAACGTAGGGTAAATAAAATATATTGTTTTAATGTCCCCAGAGTTTGTTCTTTGAGAAATAAAATCAGCTTTACTGCTGAAGATTCAAGTGCAGCATAATGTTTAGATATTTGCTTCTTTTACTCCAGGGCCAGTGGTTAACTCTGACAGTGTTAGCGACAACACGACAGACGGGAGAAACAACTCGTATGAAGTATAAAAAAGTTAAGTCTGGTCCTTTGGACATTCAAAAAAATAAAATAAAATAAAAAAAATAGCAAAAAAACGGTAGAAATGTTTCGTCTTTCGTCCGAAAGACTTCCTCAGTCTGAGATGCTGTATTCAGCTCAGTCTTATGATTTTTTTTTGAATGTCCAGAGGACCAGACTTAGCTTTTTTAGATTTTGCTACCTGGATTATTGAGCATGCATCAGGGTACCTCGTATGAAGGCAACGTGAGGCAGCAGGAAAAACTCAGACGACCCTGCAGAGCTCCAGTGACATCATAAGGATAGTGAAGAACAACCACCCAACGAAATATGAAACATGAATACGAGTTTCCTTTCTTCTTGTTAGCTTAATAAAACCACAAAACAAATGGCCTTAAGTCAAAGGTCAAAGTTTATTTGTCATTCCACCACATCTAGTACATGTGGTGGAACGACATTGTGTACACAGGGTCCCAGGTACATCCAACAAAAGTTTAAATTGTAAAGAAAAACAGTAATAATATCTAAAATATGAAGTAATAAAAACCTAAACTAAAAATACGCTAAGCACTAATAGCATAAAAACAATACAGTACTCCGAAAAGCAGCACGAACGTGTTTCCGGTTATAAGTCAAATAAAAATAAAGAAAACAATGCCCTATTCTTGAATTCTCACAAAGAGTTGAAGCAGACTTACAGAGATGGAGAAAGTTTTGGTTAACTTGCTTCAAATATTGTCTATTAAAAGATAAACTATAGGAATTTAACCTGCATGCACAGGTAACCACACCTAGTTCTCCAATTGTTCAAACATGTTTGTATCATTGAATTACCTGCTGTCCTGTTGTTGCTTCAAAATGTGACTTTCTATTTTTTTTTTTTATCTTTGTCTCACTCCAAAACCAGCCTCTGCTTTCCTGCTTTGCATATTAGCAACAGTGTGTGTCGGTGGTGAGTTTGATGCCATTATACACAGTCATAGCCACAAATATGTCTTTATGTAAGCGACAGAAATGCACAGACAGGTTGAAAACTGAGAAATGCCTTGAGTGCTTCAAGTCTCCAACAAGCCCAATAAGTGTGCTTTAACTTTAATTTTTGACGTTTATGATGTAAGGGTGTCAACACTAATTAGCTTGGCTTGCTGGCTTCTCACCTTGTAGTGAATGCAGCTTTCATTTTCCACCGCGCCTTAAAGAGTTGCCCGCTGTACCACCGTGGTGTTAGCCTTTTTCATGTGACTGAAATATAGGAACTTTTGCACGAGTTTAAAATGCCTTATTGCAAGTTTTAAATATTTCCCTCTGGCTAAATTGTAGACTTCTAACTTCCTTTTTATATCACAACGGCACTGGCAAAACTTTTACACATGCACGCTAAAGTTTGATTAAGAGGGCCAAAACATAAACATTGAATTAACCTTAATACGATTCTGTTTGGTTTCTGTCACAATTTTTGTCCATTCATTAAACTGAGCTTTAAAAAAATTAATAAACTTTTCAAATCGCACATCAATACGTGCAGGGATAGTGCGCTCTGACTTTTGGTAGCAGTATTTAATAAAACGTAGACAAAAATGTGCCCAAACATCGAGAGAGCATTTCCCATAAACTGCAACAGGATTTAGGGCAAACAGGAAAATGAGCCTCTTCTGAGCTCTGCCACTGGAACAGTTTTTATAGAAGCAGCATCACTATTAAAATGGTCATAAAAAGTTAAAATTTACATGATTTGACTGGGAGTATAATATATTGTACAGTTTTTACACAATCTTACTTTGAGTTTTCAGATGTTTCCACAGAATAAACTGACCGTTAATAATGATGATAATAATAACAATAATAATAATAATAATAATAATAATAATAATAATAATAATAATAATAATAATAATGTCACACAATGTTAACCTTTGAATCATTTAAAACATTCTAATCTTTTACAATTATGTTTCACTT
>JBBPBX010002087.1:0-28469 GCA_038048925.1 Garcialebias charrua | reverse complement strand
GCCTGCAAGGCCTTCAGAGAAGGCCTTAAAATTATTTAAAATTAAAATTAAAAATTAAAAATTAATATTTTTTATTTTTATTATATTTTGTCCATGAATACGTATTAAATAATCCCAAATGGTCTGACCGCTTACTTTCATTGCTACCTCCCTGTTTGCTCTGCTTCCAGAGTGTATTTTAATATTTAAGCCTTTAACCAATCACATTTTAGCCACTACTTGTTGCTAGGTAGATTAGAAGCCTTCACTCGCAGCTCTGCTTCTCACTGCAGCGCTATCCAAGCTGTTGCTTCAACCAATCAGATTTTGAGTTGGCGAGACCTGATGCTAAACGCGTCACCAAGAGTATTCACCGCAACCAACACGGAAATGTCAGCTATTCACCCGTTTTGATTGGATAGTCAACGTGTGACGTCACACCCGCGGCGCGGAAGTTGATAGTCGGTTCGGGCTGGCCAGAGGCTCTGGGGCTGGCCATTAAAATACAGTAAGCTTTTTCACAATTTTTTTTTTATTTTGCATTCAACCTTTATTTAGTCAGGTAAATCTTTTGAACCTCATGGGCTCATTTACGAAAGCGACCTGCTAAAACTAAAGAACAATGAACAGCAGTGATAGAATTTCATTAAACAATAAACAAACAAACAATAAACAATAGAAAACAAAAAGAGAGAAAAAATTTTTTTTTTTTTTTTTTTTTTTTAACAAAGTATCAAAAAACTAGCAAAACATTATAAGGTAGACGTATAAAATCAAAGACAGGAACAAATCTGCATTGGTTTTTGCCAGGATTCCAACAGATTCTGAAAACCATTTAGGGAGGTCAGGGCCGAGAGCTTCAGATCTTTTTGTAAGATATTCCATGAAGCAGGAGCAGAGTAGGAGAAGGCCCTTTTTCCAAGTTCAGTCCTCACTGACGGAACACTGCAGGTAATCATGTCCTGAGAGCGCACACTGTAGCTGCACTCACGCAAAGACATGTAGGAGGAGATGTATGAGGGCAGCAGACCAAGAAGTGATTTAAAGATGAAAATGTACCAGTGGAAGAGTCTGCGTGAGGTTAATGATGTCCAGTTAACCAGTGAATACAGGGTGCAGTGGTGGGTACGATAATCACAACCAGTTATGAATCTTAGTGCACCATGATAGACCACATCCAACATCTGCAGGGTGCTTTTAGGAGCATTCATGTAGAGAATGTCACCGTAATCAATGGAGGGAAGGAAAGTCACAGACACAAGGCGTTTCCTGACATTCAGTGATAGACAGGATCTGTTTCTGAAAAAGAAACCCAGTTTAACTTTCAATTTCTTCACTAGGTTTTCCACGTGGAGTTTAAAAGAGAGATGTGAATCGATCAGGATACCCAGATATTTATAGGAATCAACAAACTCAATAGGGACACCATTTGAAGAAAAAATCAGAGGAGGATCTGCTGGAACCGCCTTCCTATTTGAAAAAAACATCCCTTTTGTTTTATCAGCATTTAGGACAAGTTTGAGACGGAACAAATCTGACTGGATGATGTCAAAAGCGGATTGTAGTAACTGGAAAGCCTTAGCTACTGTTTTAGCTCGGCAATAAACAACTGTATCATCAGCATAGAAATGTAAGGATGCATCAGGGATGCAGTGACCTACATTAGCTATGTAGATTGTAAAGAGAGTTGGTCCTAAAACTGAGCCTTGTGGTACACCATTTTTAACTGTTAAATAGCTGGAAGAAGTACCGTTATGTTGAACACATTGCCTCCGATTGGAAAGATAGTTAGAAAACCAACCGATGGTGTGATCAGAGAAACCGATTTCTAAGAGCTTATGACACAGGATGTTATGATCCACAGTGTCAAAAGCTTTGGACAGGTCTAAGAAAAGTGCAGCACAATAGTCCTTAGCATCCAATGCTTCAACAACATCATTCAGAACCTTCAGAGAAGAATCCAAGTAGGTTTTTACAGTTTTGCAATGGTCCAAACTTGCTGTGTTATTGGATGTAATGTCCGGTCACACGACCTGAAAGGTAGAAAGAGAGAAAACGGGCTTTGTTTACTGTTTGCTGCACCGTAGTGAAGTTAGTTTCAAGTTGGACGTTGGATATTAAAGCTCCGTGTCAGCGTGTCTTCAGCACTGCGTTGCTTCGTCCAACTTCAAACTAACTTTACCGCGGTGTTTGCTGCTGGAAACAACGCGAAGTAGGAGCTCCTGATTCAGCTGTGACACATCATGGTACAACTTTCTGCATGTCCCAAAATAACTGCTAGTTTGTTCCACACACTCTGGTGAGTTTTGTTATATTATTTATAGATAATTATTGTTTGAATTGATTGTTTGAATTTATTTTGTTTTAAGAAGGAGCAAATATGATTTTTTTTCATCTGTTGCTACCTTTCATTTTATATGTTGTTTTTTTCCCTTTCATATATCTGTAAATTGTCAGAGTCAGTCAGAGTCAGAGAGTCTTTATTGTCATTTGCACCGCATGTGGTACATGTGATGAAAACGAGATTATGTACACAGGGTCCCAGTTACATCCAACAACAAAATGCAAGAGAAAAACAGTAATAACATCTAGGATTAACTAAGAAAACATCAACTAGAAATACACTAAGCCCTAATGTAGTAGAAAAACATCATTATATATAAACAGCAGCACGAACATGAGTCTGTATGAGCAGATGGTCACAGATGAACACAGCAACAAGAAAACAGATCAGCATCAGCATGATGTGATATTTCACAGTGATTATTCTTATTATTTATTAATTCATGAGTCTAACAGCCTCAGGGTAGAAGCTGTTCCTCAGTCTAGTTGTTCTACATTTGATGCTCCTCAACCTATGTCCTGAGGGGAGTGGGGCAAAGAGTGTGTGTGCTGGGTGAGTGAGGTCTTTCATGATGCAGGTGGCTCTTTTCCTGCATCTGGAGGTGTAAATGTCTGTGATGGTGGGGAGACTGACTCCAACAGACTTCTGTGCAGCCTTCACCACTCTCTGTAGAGCTTTCCTCTCTTCAACTGTGCAGCCTCCATGCCACACGTTGATGCTGGAGCACAGGATGCTCTCCACTGCACACCTGTAGAAGGAGGTGAGGACTGGACTGCTCAGACCAGCTCGTCTCAGCCGTCTGAGGAAGTAGAGTCTCTGATGACCTTTCTTGATCAGGCTGGTGGTGTTGTTGCTCCAGCTGAGGTTATCATTCATGTGTACACCCAAGTATTTGTAGCTGGAGACCACTTCCACCACTGATCCACCTATGTTCAGTGGGGTGTGTGTTTGTTTGTTCCTTCTGAAGTCCACAATCATCTCCTTTGTCTTCTTCACATTCATGTGAAGATTATTCTCTTTGCACCAGCTCTCCAGGTGTTCCACCTCCTGTCTGTAGCTGGACTCATCATTGTTTGTGATGCATCCCACCACCGCTGTATCATCTGCAAACTTTACAATATGACAGCCTGGATGTGTGGCTGTACAATCATATGTGAGCAGAGTGAACAGAAGAGGGCTCAGCACACATCCTTGGGGAGAGCCAGTGCTGAGGGTTATGGTGGAGGAGGAGAAGTTGTGGATCTTCACGGACTGTGGTCTGTTTGTTAAGAAGTCTAGTACCCAGTTACAAATGGAGGGGCTTAGTCCAAGTGTGGATAGTTTGTCTATCAGAGTTTGGGGGATCATGGTGTTGAAGGCAGATGTGAAGTCCACAAAGAGCAGACGCACGTATGAGTCCTTCTGATCCAGGTAGAAATTGTATTTGTGTTTAAAAAAAACTCAAAATTTCAAAGGTTCAACTAACATTTTTTATTTTTATTTTATTTTATTTATTCATTTTATAATTTTATAATACATTATGTGTCCTGTTCAGCCTTTTTGCCATCTTTTTATTGTCTCACACAAAACTCTGTCTAATATCAGACAAGATCATAACAGAAGTTGAGACCTCAAATTATTACCTGGGGATATTAAATATTTATTATCAATTATTAATATAATATTAAAGACAGTGTAATAACAAATAATCAGCATTTTTGGTGAGTAAAATGTTGTTATATTCCTAAATAATATTGCAGTTTTATCAGGTTATTTTTTATGCTTTTTTTATGTGTGTCGCAGCTGTACCTGTAGTAGAAGTTTATAGCCATAAAATAGTTATTGAGGCTTGGATTGATTCAGACGGAGCACTACTGAAGGCCTAGGTGTGAAATGCACGGCCCGCCACTGATATATATATATATATATATATATATATATATATATATATATATATATATATATACTATATATATATATATACCAGCCTGCTATTAACAATTTTTGTCTAACTAATAAAACATCGTTGAGATCTAAATTAGAAGCTTTAGGACTACCAAAGACCACAGGTTGCATCTCCCATGTTTGAACAGTCATTATTCACACTGAATCAGACCCTGAATGTATAAACCTGGAATCCTGTTTGCCCCCTGGACCTGGAACACAAACACCACTTTTCCATTAGTACCGGTACAGCACGGTTCGACTCTGCTCGGTATGGTACATGTTGTGTTTCCATAATATTTTCAGCACTGGTTTCAGTGGGCGGGGTTCAAACTGACGTCACACGCCTCACCAGCTGGTGGTGGTGAGACTCTGAAACAGGTTTCAGTACAGGGTGAGAATTTATTTAGAAGTTTCTGGTATCCTGCTAATGAACTTTTAATGAACTTTAGTTCACTATTAAATCTCTGATGAACCAGATTCCACAAAAACATCCATATTTGTCTCCTTAGGAGTGACAAGGATGGATAAGATTAGGAATAAGATCATCAGAGGTACATGTTGAACAACTGGGAGTTAAAGTTAGGGAGGCCGGACTGAAATGGTTTGGACATGTCCAGAGGAGGGACAGTGGGTATATTGGTAGAAGTCAAGTCAAGTCATCTTTATTTATAGAGCACAGTTAAAACAGATAAACTGCTATCAAGGTGCTTAGAAGGATGTTAGAAATGCAGCTGCCAGGAAAAAGACAAAGAGGAGATATATGGATGCAGTTAGAGAGGACATGAAGGTATTTGGAGTGAGGACAGAGGATGCAGAGGACAGAGTGAGGTGGAGGAGGATGACTCGCTGTGACGACCCCTAAAAAGGGAAAAGCCAAAAGAAGAAAAAGATTTGATGTATTTCCACTCATTGTGTCTACTTTTATTGTTCAATTAAATGTGTGGTTTTGCTTCTTGTATACAGATTTTTATTTTATCTTTGCTTTAAAGTTTACTTCTTGTTTTGTTATTTGAACATCTGTGGGTTAGAATAAAGTTGACTAAATGCTGTATCTCATCTTTGAACATATTTGAGGGAAATAGAGATCCAATAACAGAGATCCAATAACAGAGATCCAATAATTTTGCATCTTTTTATGATTTTTTTCAGCTGATTTAACTTTAATAACAAATTATTTAATAGTCATTAAAATGAAAACAGGATTTCATGATAAAGCTGGCACCATTTTTTTTTAAATCTTCACTGATAAAAAAAAACAAATTTTTATGCATAAAATGTTTTTAAAAATTGTTTCCACCATCCCTCCCAGACCCGTCTCGGTCGGCCTGTCTGCCGGGGGTCAGGGTCCAGCCTTCATGATCACGCGAGGCCAGGGATCCATGCAACGGCCTTCTGCGAGTCAGCAGCTCGTATGATCCTCCTTGGTGACCAGCAGAGCTCAGAGCCCGCAGAGCCCGCAAGGCCGGGGAGGACTGGGGGGAGTCGGGGACCAGTGGAGCGCCATCCAGCTCGCTCTGAATTTTGTTGTCGGTCACCAAGCACAAAAAGCACCTGCACTTCAGCATTAGACCACGGTGTTGTCATTATTGTTTATTAAATCTTTAAAGAGCGACTCACCCCACTGTGAAATGGTAGCTCCGCCCCCAAGACAAAATTCAAAAAATGCATCAAAGTGGGAGTGTCAACAGACACCGCCTAAAGGAGGGGGAGGCGGGTGGGGGTTGAGCGAGGAGGTGTGGCCAGGACAAAAGACCGTTATTGTTTCTGAATGTTAAAATTACACAAGTAATAAACAACAATAAACTTAATAAATTGTCATTAAATTTGGAGAAAACAAACTACATGATATTTAGTAATAAAAAACAATCAATTGATATTCCATTTCTGATCGGTAACTCATTGATTCAAAGAGTCAGTGAGGTAAAATTCTTGGGTGTAGTTATTGATGATAAGCTCTCATGGAAACAACACATCAATTTGGTCAAAACAAAAATATCCAAATCAATTGCAGTATTTTATAAAGTTAGATATCTATTTAATGATAAAGCATTGTATCTATTGTATAATTCAATTGCTGTGCCACATCTGATTTATTGTATAAATGTATGGGGCAAAGCTTGTAAAACCAACACATTCCCTCTTTTTATTTTGCAGAAAAAAATTATAAGAGTTATGACAAGAAAACATTACTGCCACCCATCTAATGAATTGTTTTGTCAAATGAATCTACTGAAATTTTATGATTTAGTAGATTATAACATTTTGCAACTTATGTATAGAGCTCATAATTGTATGTTACCTTCAAACATCCAAATGTACTTTGTCAAAAGAGCTAGCAACTATAATCTCAAGGGAAAAGATATTTTTGTCAAACAGAAATTCAGAACAAGTTTAAAGGGAAGATCTACTGTGATACAGGGTGTTGGACTGTGGAATAAAGTCAGATTTTAAGGAAGCCAAATCGATTCCTGTCTTTAAGAAACTTGTTAAAGTTGATTTGTTGAACAAATATAAATGACTGTATTGAGTATATATATAATTTTTGGTTAAACGAGTTGTTTGCTTATTTAGTATAGAGCACTTGTTTGTATTAGATGAAAAAAGGAGCAGATTTAACTAGATATTTTCTTCATCTGCTACCTTTCATTTTATGTTTTTTTCTTTCATTTTTTATATATTTATGTTATTTTTTGTATTTTATTCTTATAAAATGAATAAACTTTATAAAAAAAAGAAAAAAACAAGCAACAACAAAGAATACTTATGCAGATGTATTTATCTATTCTAACCCGATCTATCCGAAACAAAAGGCGTTAAAAAAGAAATGAAAATAATACTACAAGGTATGCCATGACCAGGGATTGAACCTGGGGCTGTCGGATCCCAAACCCGCTCCTACACCACTGCACCAACTTGGCAATCATGCATTACTCGTCCATGGCACAATAAGAAAACAAATACTGTACTGTGGTGGACCACTAGGGGGCTCTACTCACACCCAGTGGACCGAAGGCATTACAGAATGTTTTATTGTGAAAGGTCCAGAGGACCGGATGTGGTATTGGATATATAAGGCGGTGTTGGGTGTTTCCCGCCAGTTTAGTAGGAGTTGATTAAAAGTGAAGATCTACATCCCGTCTCCTGTGTCGTCTCTTCACCACCTCCTACACTGGTGACCTCGTGAACTGAATATGACGACGTCTGAAGGTCAAGCCAGCTCTCTTCAGCTGTCCGCGGTTGTGGAACCTCCACCGGCGGCCCCGCTCGCTTTTGCGGTGGCCGTTAAAATCCCGGACTTCTGGCTGCACGCACCTCAGTCGTGGTTCGCCCACATTGAATCACAGTTCGCTCTTCGCGGGATCTCTGCAGACGACACCAAATACCACCATGTGGTCGCTTCACTGGACCCATTGTCCACCCAGCGGGTAATGAGCCTGCTCGAGGACCCTCCTGCACAAGGAAAATACGACGCCCTCAAACAGCTCCTTCTGCAGCGTTACACACTCTCAGACACGGAGCGCGCTGAGAAACTTTTTTCACTCTCCGATTTGGGCGACGGCACAGCTCTTGAGCTCATGGAAGGCATGTTGTCTTTGAGGGGATCGGCAGACTGTGAATTTCTCTTCCTTCACCTCTTCCTCCGCCGGCTCCCGGCTCCAGTGCGCACCGCCCTGGCCAACTCCTCGTTTCTGCAGCAGAAGGATTACCGCTCGCTGGCCCGCGAAGCCGACCGCATCCTGCTGGCTGCGAGGACTTTCGCGGTCCAGGCGGCGGTCCCCGGATCTCCAGCAGCACCTCAGCTTCAAGCAACGCCCTCAGCGCCGGACGAGCCATCGGTCGTAGCAGGGGTCGCTACCCGCAGACGGACGGGAGCCGCCCTTTGTTTCTACCACCAGCGTTTTGGCGCCAAAGCACGACGATGCGTCCCACCGTGCAGCTTCAAGCCGCAGGGAAACGAGAACGCCAGCGGCCGCTAGCAGTCGCGGCCGTTGGCGACAAGGAAAGGCTGCTTTTCATCGAAGACTCGAGGTCGGGGAGGCGGTTCCTGGTGGACTCTGGCTCGCAGAAGAGCCTCGTTCCCCCGACTGGCTCCGACAGGTTGGCAGAAGGCTGCGGGCCGCAGCTAACCGCGGCTAACGGCTATCCCATCAAGACGTTTGGCGAAAGGTTGGTGACTGTTCGTTTCCATGAACGGGACTTCCAGTGGAACTTTGTGGTAGCTGCTAGCTCAGTCCCTATTTTAGGGGCTGATTTTCTTTGTGCTCATGGACTCCTTGTTGATGTAGCTAACAGGCGTTTGATCGACGCTGTGTCTTTTTCGTCACTGCCTTGTGCGACGCGAGGAGCTGGGCCTTTAATGCATGCTAACTTTTTAGCTTCGGGTAATGTGTTTCAGCGTTTATTGTCTGAGTTCCCCTCGCTGACTGTTCCTGATTTTGCAAACACAAACACAAAACATGGGGTCGAACATTATATTCCCACAACGGGCCCCCCGGTGTTCGCACGTGCACGCCGCCTCGATGCTACTAAGCTAGCAATAGCACAGGAAGAGTTTGCTAACATGGAGCGTTTAGGCATCGTGCAGCGCTCAAACAGTCCGTGGGCCTCCCCCCTGCACATGGTGCCCAAAGCAGACGGCAAATGGCGTCCATGTGGGGATTTCCGCCGCCTTAATAACATCACAGAGAACGATCGTTATCCCATCCCCCACATCCAGGATTTTTCAGTGCACCTGGCTGGGACCTCCATTTTTTCTAAAGTAGATTTAGTACGGGGGTACCACCAGGTTCCTGTGCATGTGGAGGATGTCCCTAAGACCGCTGTTATCACGCCTTTCGGCCTGTTTGAGTTTTTGCGCATGCCTTTTGGTCTTAAAGGTGCAGCACAAACATTTCAGCGGTTGATGGATTCAGTCCTAAGGGGTCTGTCTTTCGTATTTGTGTACCTGGATGACGTCCTGGTGGCTAGCAGCTCGGCTGAACAGCACATGTCCCACCTCCGTGAGGTTTTTCAGCGCCTGGCAGCACATGGCCTGATTGTAAATACAGCGAAATGCCAGTTTGGGCTGCCAGTCATTGACTTTTTGGGCCACCGCATTTCTGCAAGTGGTGCAGTCCCATTACCAAACAAAGTGCAGGCGGTGTCAGATTTCCCACAGCCCCAGTCTGTTAAAGCGCTACAAGAATTTTTGGGAATGGTTAACTTCTATAACCGTTTCCTCCCCAGGGCAGCACAGCTGCTGCGTCCGCTCTATGGAGCGCTGAAAAAGAAAAAGCCCAACGACAGTGTTGACTGGACACCAGAACGCCTACAGGCATTTGGTGATGCTAAAGCTGCACTGGCCACTGCTGCCCTTTTGGCCCATCCATCCCCAGCGGCGCAAATAGCTTTAACAACCGACGCATCTGATGTTGCGGTGGGGGCTGTGTTAGAACAGCAGGTTTCCGGGGTTTGGCAGCCGCTTGCATTTTTCAGCCGTACGCTGCGGGACAACGAGCTTAAATACAGTGTTTTTGACAGAGAGTTGCTGGCGCTTTACCTGGCCACACGCCATTTCAGGTTTTTCCTGGAGGGCCGCCGGTTCACTGCATATGTTGACCACAAACCCTTGGTGTTTGCGATGTCAAAAATTTCTGACCCCTGGTCTGCTCGCCAGCAACGCCACCTCGCAGCGGTGTCTGAATTTACTACAGACATTCAGCATGTGGCTGGAAAATCCAACGTGGTGGCTGACTGTCTCTCTCGGGTGCTGATCTCTCCCGTGTACGTTGGCATCGATTTTTCTGCTATGGCTGCGGACCAACGTGGCGACGCAGAAATACTCGAGCTCCAGTCCGGGCCCACAGGCCTCGAGTTGGAGGAACGGCAGGTGAATGACGGCGGTCCTCTCCTGCTCTGTGATGTTTCTACTGGCAGGCCCCGCCCCCTGGTTCCAGTTTCATGGCGACGCCGCGTTTTTGACTCCTTACATTCCCTTTCTCACCCAGGTGTTAGAGCCTCGGTGAAACTGGTCAGTGCAAAGTTTGTTTGGCCCGGTCTGCGTAAAGCAGTTAAGGAGTGGGCAGCAGCGTGTGTCCCATGCCAGCGTGCTAAGGTTAACAGACACACCAAAGCACCTTTGGAACCCTTCTCCATCCCAGGTCGGCGGTTTGATCATGTGCACGTAGACCTGGTGGGCCCTCTGCCTCCATCACAAGGTTTTACTCATCTGCTGACTATGATAGACCGGACCACCAGGTGGCCTGAGGTGGTTCCTCTGACATCCACGACATCTGCAGTGGTGGCCCGGGCATTTTTGTCTACCTGGGTGGCGCGTTTTGGCCCCCCTTCAGACATTACATCGGACAGGGGCCCGCAGTTTGTTTCTGAACTTTGGTCTACCATGGCCAAGGGTCTGGGGACTAACGTTCACAGGACCACCGCTTACAACCCCCAAGCTAATGGTTTGTGTGAACGGTTTCACAGGTCATTGAAAGCCGCACTTCGCGCTGCATTGACCGGTGACAACTGGATTGACCGTCTTCCCTGGGTTTTGTTGGGGTTACGTACCGCAACCAAAGAGGACCTGAGCTCTTCCCCGGCTGAACTGGTTTTCGGTCAACCTGTGCGCGTCCCCGGTGAGTTTTTACCTGAGGTACCCTCACCACAGTTCGCCCCACCGTTGCTACATTTTTCACCTCAGGAGGCCCCTTTTCGTGTCCCCGGCCCGGTACACCATTGTTTACCGCAGTCGTTTGTCCCTAAGAGTCTGGAGTCCTCTAAATTTGTTTTTGTCAAACACAATGCACACAGGACACCACTACAGCCTTTGTATGATGGACCGTTTCGGGTTCTTCAACCAGGTCCGAAACATTTCCTTTTAGATTTAGGGGGTCGTACTGAGACTGTCTGTATCGATAGGCTTAAACCAGCTCATGTTATGTCAGATGATCAGGTTGTTACGGCCCAGGCTCCTCGCAGGGGCAGACCTCCATCCACATTGCTAACGGACTGCGGTCCTTCTTCCAGAGACTCTCAACGTCCATTGGAGCCCGAATCTTCTGCAGACCCTCCTCGTAGCCCTCCGCTTCATCAGACTGGTTCTGCAGGGCCCAGGTTCAGCCGTTCTGGTCGTTTGATCAAACCTAAAATGCGGGACTAGTGATGGACCTTACTGGGTGTTCTGGGGGGGCGTGTGTGGTGGACCACTAGGGGGCTCTACTCACACCCAGTGGACCGAAGGCATTACAGAATGTTTTATTGTGAAAGGTCCAGAGGACCGGATGTGGTATTGGATATATAAGGCGGTGTTGGGTGTTTCCCGCCAGTTTAGTAGGAGTTGATTAAAAGTGAAGATTCATTCATTCATTCATCCTTTATTTATACAGGCTAGCCTCGTTGAGTCACAGGGACTCATTTACAAGAGGGACCTGTCTCACTCACACCAAACAACCATCCACTCTCACACTCACACCTAGGGTCAATTTAGAGTCACCAATCAGCCTAACAAGCATGTTTTTTGGTCTGTGGGAGGAAACCGGAGTACCCGGAGGAAACCCACGCATGCACGGGGAGAACATGCAAACTCCACCCAGAAAGGCCCCGGACCGGGATTTGAACCGGCAACCTTCTCGCTGAGAGGCAGCAGCTCTACCAGTTGTGCCACCATGCTGCCCATCCCGTCTCCTGTGTCGCCTCTTCACCACCTCCTACAATACAACCAAATAGTTTCGATGAAGTGAAAAGTATTCCTAAAATAAATAAGTTAAAATATACAAATAACTAGTGCCATTCCGAAAACTATAATATGCGTTGTTGCAGTACTATTCCGGAGTGCAATTACCACATAAGGTATGAACTGCAACACGGACCTTCTCATCTCTGCAGGGGATTGGCTCTGCTTGAACCACTTTTGTGACGTCAGAGTGAGAAAACGCGTCACAGTGCGAATCGTAGACCAATCAGAAAATCAGGGTGCAATTCCTCTGTTCAACCCATAGGGTTACTGAAAACACGTTTTTGGACCAAATATTGCCGATTTAAACAGATACACACAAGAACATGAAAATTAACACAGACATAGTGCTATACAACATTTTAGACACATTCTAGGGAGTTTATCAGATTAAAAAAGTTAATTTTGAGTTTAGTCCCTCTTTAAAATAGATCCGACGCTCCTCGAGTTGAGTTATTGCAAATGGCGGATTGGGTATTTTGAAAATTTCCCTACTTATAAACCTATAAAAACTGTGAACTCACTCTCTGTTCCCTGCAGATCCTCCTTTTCTTGTCCCCTTTCACACATGTAAAATAAAAATCACTTCCCTTTTTTACCTGGTTTCCTGTTGAGCTTTTCTGAACCTTGCTTTAATAATGATCAGGTGACATTAATCATCGATTTTCAAACTCTGGCTGCTCAAAAATGCATGGATCACTTGTTGTTGGGTCACTACCAATGAGACAGAAAACAGATTTTCTCTCAACCTTGAGTCACCAGCTGGGCTCTGATAGCCACGGGCCAGAGAGATACTACTGTACCTAAGAGTCAGGTAGGGGCTAGTGATTAAAAAGTGGGACACCCCTTCACAAAACCAATCAATGGTTGCAGTTTTCTCTAATTAGCGCCGCTCTTATCTCTTTGAAGCATGCGCCTGAAAACTGAAAGTTATGCACCATAACTCATGTTCCCTGAAGGAAGGGAACGAGGTGCAACATACTTGCTATGGGAATTGCGCCCCGCGCGATTACCTGAAGGAATATACTCACGCCTTTACGGCAGGGGCGTCACCGCTGCACCAGAGGCCCCGCCCTCTGGGTATTTAGGCGGTGAGCGCCCCTCCATCTTCCTCAACAATTGCACTTCACCGAGCTTCCAGCATTGAAAAGGGCCAGTTATGTTGCACCTCGTTCCCTTCCTTCAGGGAACATGAGTTATGGTGCATAACTTTCAGTTCCCTTTCAGTCATGTTCTCTCGGTGCAACATACTTGCTATGGGAACGTAATCCATTCACGCCCTTGAAATGCTCGGCAAAGTGTATGTGAGAGCATCCGTCTTAAAGACAGGCATCTCCCAGCTGCTTTCTGTAGAAAGCATATGCTAAGAGGAGAAAAAATGCCACATGTAAACAACAACATGATGTCTCCACTGGGCATAAATATGGCAAATGTGGAGGTAGAAAACCCAGGCCAAGCACAGGGTAACCTCACAGGCCCCTGTAAACTCTCTGAGTTTCCTTTTTTTTTTTGGGGGGACAAAGCAACTAAAGCCCTAGGCTCTCAGCCAGACCCCTTCAAAGGCCAGGCTAAAAGTTGCCACAACTCCGGAAGTGGGTGAAGGAGTTGACCATGCGCCTGAGTCAGAAGGTCCCTATGAGAAGGCAAATGCCATGGTATCCCAGATATCATTGAGATTAGCTCTGTAAACCACGTTTTGGGTGCTATAAGGATCAAAGAAAGAGCTCCCTTACGTACCCGTTCCAGTGTTGCCCCGATCAGAGGGAACGGTGGAAACGCATAGTAAAGTACCCCTGCTAGCCAGTCATGTGCCAGAGCATCCATACCCAATGGGGCATCCGCTTCCCTCAAGGAGAAGTAAAGGTCACAGTGTGAGCTAGCCCTGCAGGCGAACAGGTCCACAGAGGCCCTTCCGAATCGTGACCATACCTGTTCCATAATCCGTGGGTTCAGGCTCCATTCTGACGCCAGCAGAGGGCCTCTTGAAAGGGTGTCTGCTCCGTAATTTAGTTCACCAGGGACATGAGTCGCTCTGAGTGACAGGATCCTTGGCGCACACCATGTGAGCATCTTTTGTGCCAGATGGAGGAGGGCCCGAGATCTTGTCCCCCCTTCTCTGTTGATAAAGGACACTGTGGTCCTGTTATCTGATTTTACTAGGATGTGTTGTCCAGCAATCAGACCTTTGTGGAAGAAAAATTTCAATGACAGGAATACGGCTAATAATTCCAGGAAGTTGATGTGTGATCTTGCTTCCTGTTTATTCAAAAGGCCGCGGGCATTCTGATTCCTACAGATCGCCCCCCATCCTGTTTTTGAGGCATCCGTTGTGATGACCACACGAGATGACACCCTTACTAGTGAGACCCCATCCGTGAAAACGGACACGTTTCTCCAAGGTTCCAGGGCCTCCAGGCACTCTGAATTTATCCTAACCTTCCCAGTTTGTCTAGGTAGGTTAGGCTGTATCCGTTGGTTCAGCCACAGCTGCATGGGTCGCATTTTTAGTAATGCATGTGGTACACATGGAATGGCCGCTGCCAAGAGGCCTAGAAGGCGTTGGCAGGTTTTAGCAAGGACTCAATGGTCCAATTTAAATTTGCTCAGACAAGAGCGGATGGAGGAAACTCGTTCCTTTGAGAGCCATGCTCTGTATTGGATGGTGTTTATCTGTACTCCCAAAAATACGGTAACCCGTGACAGAGTTAATTTGCTCTTTTGCAGGTTTATAACAAACCCAAGAGACCTTAAGTGAGAAATCACCTTGTAAGAGTGTAACTGGGCCTGCTTTCTGCTTTCAGCCAGAATCAGCAGGTCATCCAGGTAGTTCATGACCCTAAGTCCTTGATTCCTGAGAGGGGTCAGGGTTGCATCCAGACATTTTGTAAATGTGCGTGGAGCAGTCTTTAAACCAAAGGGTAAAGCTTTGAATTCATAAGCGATTCCCTCAAAAGCAAAGCGGAGGAATTTTCTGTGTTTCCTCCAAACGCCTATATGGAAATAGGCATCTTTTAAGTCTACTGTACATGCGTAGTCTCCAGGTCTCACAGACTGGAGAACTTGTCGCAGTGTAAGCATCTTGAACTTAAATGTTTTAATCCTTTTGTTGAGAGTCCTGAGATCCAGAATTGGTCTCAGAGAACGATCCTTTTTGGGCACCAGGAAGTACTTGCTGTAGTGGCCGGAGAGCAGCTTGTGCCCAGAGACCACACTAATCACTCCTTTCTTCAGTATGATCGAGACTTCCTCCCTCAGCACGTGTGCGCGTGCAAGGTTAATCTTAGATTGCAGCACCCCTGTGAAGCGGGGCGGTCTCTTAGAGAATTGCAATTTGAGTCTGTGACGAATTGTTGTCATGACCCAATCATTTGGCAGGCACGCCTCCCTATGAGGGGCTGTCTACACGGCCCCTCATACCTCCCAGGCCTGCGCATGCGCACTGAGTCTGGACGGCATGTTGTGTTGCAGCCCGTCACGTTTGAGAGCCAGAGGGGTGACCTTTGACCCCTCTTGCCCTCCCCCGGACAGGCTGATCGGCCCGACAGGAGATACCGCGAGATCTAGCTCACGTGTCTCGCTACGGTTCATGGATGGTTGATTTATAAAAATGGGACTCGAGTCAAGAACTAGGGCGGTCTGTGCTTTGGTACTTTTATTTTTATACATGTTTGAAACAGTGTTTATTTTATTTACACATGCAATGGTCGAGTCGCGTTTGGTGCGCACACATATGCCGCTCACTCCTCGTAGTCTTTTACGAGGGGAGATTGGGCCCAATGGATCAGGTACCCGTACCACGTGGGCGGATAAACCTGTGAGATTGTCGGTTCGTTCTGCTTCATCAGGTCCGAGCCTGGTTTCCGCCTTGGGAGACTAGCGAGATCCTCGGCTGTCCCTGGAAAGTTCCACCGCCACCTGGGGTTCTCTTCCGTGGGGGGCCATTAGTGTTCTCCTTATGGGGGGCAAAGTTCTTTCTTGGCAACCCCTCGCGGAGGGCTTCCGCCTGTTTGCGCCTCTGTTCCAGTTTGGTCTGGACGCGTTCCAGAGCTCCCTCGAAAAGCCCCGTCGAATCGATCGGGTGCTGGAGGAAAGTTGACCTCTGGTTTTCCGGGAGGTCCGATAAGGTGAGCCAAAGATGGCGCTGGGCGACAACCATTTCCGCCATCGCCTTGCCTTGGGAGATGGCTATTGTCCCCATCAAGCGGAGCACGAGGTCTGAGGCTCGGCGGGCCTCCTCCACGGCTTCCGTTGCGGCCTGTTCGTCTTTTGCTACCTGGACATGCTGTAGCTTTTCCGCCAGGTATGCCTGCACCAATGTTGATGCGTTCATTGCGCGAGCCGCAAGGCCCTGAGCCTTGTAGCACTTTCCGAGTTGTTTCTCCGAAGTGCGGCAGGCCCTGCTGGGTAGCGTAGGCTTCATCCCCGAGGCGGCGGGGGCCAGGTGAGCCGCCAGAGTCTCCTCGATGGGGGGGGTGCTGTCGAGGCCTACTGCTTCCATTCCCGCCACGTCGAGGAGCCGGGACAATGGGAGCATGATAGAAGCTCCAGGATCCTGCCAGGAACGTTTGAGCTCCATGAGGAAGTCCGGAAAGATGGGCATCTTTTGTGACGTTGTTGGTTGCTTTGCGTGGAAGTAGCTTCCCGCTAGCCTCATAGCCTGCTGGCGAGGCGTCGGGCTCGGCCACGTGATCTGTAGGACATCCGCTGTCCTATGACACAAGTCGAACAGGGCCGGTACTGACAGGTCCGGTTCCGGGAGGATGTGCGGTAGGTTCTGGGAGGAACTCACGAGTTCTCCCTTGTCACCAAAATCAACGTCTAGGTCGGACATTTCAGACGTCGAGTCCTCGGCGGCACCCGAGGAATCCAAAATTTTGTCCTCTCGAATCGTCCGCTGCATTCCAGGTCCACGTTATCGGTTTCCGGAGCAGGGGGAAGCCGACGTGCGACCTTGAGCGCTGCGCTTCTAGCCATGGATTTGGCCAGCACGACAGCCCGTTGTCTCCTCACTGCGGTCGACATTCGACGACAGTGAGGGCAAGAGTCGGGGAGTTCCAGAGCCTTCCTTGCGTGCAGAATCCCTAGGCAGACAGGACAGGCCTCGTGGGTGTCCGTCGCCGAAAGGGAACGGCCACAGCCGCTGGGGCAAGGGCGCGAGCGAGGACTCGTCGTCCTGGTCTTTCTCCTCCTTGTCTTCCGTCTTCCCTTCTCGGGAGCCATGTCCTGAGAAGCGTCGAGTTGATTTGTTCTTTTCTTCGAAGTTGTCTTCTCCGTCGTCTTTTCTTTCGCTCAACAGCCTGCTAAGGTTAGCAGGTTCTTTTAGGTTGTGACGCAGTTAGCGCCGTCGAGCGAAAACCTGCGGAAAAGAAGAAAACTTCGAGGGTGAGTAGAAAAATGCCGGACTAGCTTTCGCCAGCCCAGCAGTGCGCAGGAAAATTTCTCTGTATGCTCAGTGTAGGGAGCGAGCTCACCTCAGTCGAGCGATGCGACAACAGAGAAGTCCCGCGAAGTTCAGGTGTTTAAGCGAGGTGAAGGGCAAAAAAGAGGAAGATGGAGGGGCGCTCACCGCCTAAATACCCAGAGGGCGGGGCCTCTGGTGCGGCGGTGACGTCCCTGCCGTAAAGGCGTGAGTATATTCCTTCAGGTAATCGCACGGGGTGCAATTCCCATAGCAAGTATGTCCCTTACTGGCGTCCAATGAATAGGTGACCAGGAAGGTGGGTCGTCAGATTCTGTCGGCGCGCATCCCTGGAGCGCGGACGTGTCACGGGTTTGTTTGATTTGTGTATTGCCGGCCCCGTGGTTTAGAACGGAGCGGGGGCTGGAGCACGTGACCCCCCTCACCTGTCTCTGTGAGGAGTGACGGGCCTGCTTGCAGACGCCTCTGGGCCTGTCTGTTGCAGACAGAACAGAGGCACCCTGCTGGGGTTTATCAATTAGGCTAACACCCCGTGAGCCGTGAGGGAGGGGGGGAAGATGGCCCCCGCCCTTTATGTCGGCTGGAAGAACAGAGGGGACTGTTCTGCTGATGTTACTGTGTTTGTTGTTGTTTTTTTTGTTTTGTTTTTTTTTGTGTCAAGAAAACAGAGAGGAGCTGTTTTTTTAGCTTTATTCGTGCTTATGTGTAACAACATATTTGACTTTATGTCACTCACAGCAGAAAGAACATGATTTGTGTCTAAAACAAAGTCACCAGCTTTTTGTACCGTGCTACAAACAAAGTCTGGACATGAAAAGATCATTTCCCGTACCGCGTGGGCGGGTGATCGTGTAAAGTTAAGAAGCGGTCCTGGTTCATCAGGCACGCTTCTGTTTGGTGTCCCGATTCGCCGAGGAGGTTCTGTACCGGTCCGCCTGGCGGGGAACAAATCTGTTCTTACTCCAGGCGTGTTCGGTCCGAGGTGGGCCCGGCGGTGGTCTCTGCCGGTGCTCGACCTCGTACGCCGGCCGCTTTTGCGGTGGGGCACGTGTGGCTGAGTGGTGTCGAGGCTGCGGTGCTCTGCTCCCAGCTGACTCCCTGGGGGGGGCGAAGGTTCTCCTGGGGATGCCCACCCGGAGAGCTTCAGCCTGTTTGCGCCTCTGGTCCAGCCTGGTCTGAATTCGATCCAGCGCTTTTCCAAAAAGTCCCGTCGGTTCTATCGAATGGTGGAGAAAAGGAATTTTCTGTCCCTCCGGGAGGTCAGTTAGGGTCATCCACAGATGGCGTATTGCGATGACCACCTCCGCCATTCCTCTGCCTTGTGCAACAGCTGCTGTCCCCGTCATGCGGAGCACAAAGTCTGTTGCCCTGCGGGCTTCATCCAGCAGCTCTGCGGCAGCTTGCTTGTCTGACGTTACTTGGAGCTCCTGTAGTTTTTCAGCCAGGTACGCTTGCATCATTGCGGACGCGTTCATTGCGCGTGCCGCGAGGCCCTGAGCCCTGTAGCATTTCTCGAGCAGAGAAGCCGAAGCTTGACAGGCTTTGCTGGGGAGAGTTGGTTTTGTCCCGGATGACTTGGGAGCCAGATGAGACGCCAGCGTGTCCTCAATTTGAGGCACATTGGCTATTCCCACTTCATCCATCCCGTCCACGTCGAGAAACTGGGAGAGCGGCAGCAGCATGGGAGCTCTGGGCTGAGACCAGGTGCGAGTCAGCTCTGTGAGGAAGTCCGGGAAGACGGGCATCCTTTGCCTCGTGGCGGCCTGCTGCTTTGAATAAAAATAATTTCCTGCCAACCTCGTGACTTGTTGACGAGGTGGAGGCTCCGGCCATGGGATCTGCAGTGCGTCCGCTGCTCTGTGACACAAGTCGAACAGAGCAGGGATGGAAAAGTCAGTCTCCGGGAGCACAGGCACCGGGGTGCGGGAGAGGTCTTCTCCCTGTTCCCCGTATTCGACGTCGGCGGCGTCCGCAGAAAATTCACCTGAGGCTGAAATCGAGATCTCGTCCTCGTTCATCATGCCTCGAGTGTCAAATTCGACTGTTAAGTCCACCATGGGGGCCAGCACATCTGGGCTGTCGCCACATTCGACTTGGGTTCTGTCATCCAAAGCCATGCTCTCGAGCTCCGGCGTGGGAGTCAGAGGCTCAGTAGTGTCCGGGTCTGCTGGCGCCGCAGCAGCCCCCATGGCCTTGGCGACGAAGTCCGCCCGGTGCCTCCTCACCGCCTCCAGCATCTGGTTGCAGTGTGGGCAAGACTCGGGTGCGTCCAACGCCATGTTCGCGTGCAGCATCCCCAAGCAGACGGGACAGGCCTCGTGGGTGTCCGTCGCTGAGAGGGAAAAACCGCATCCGCTGGGGCAGGCGCGCGAGGGTGGGCTCGCCGCTCTGCTGGTCTTTTTTGGAAGTCTTGTCTTTCGCTTTCCTTTCTCCGGAGGCATGTCCGAGATAAGATGAGCGAGTCCTTCCAAGATCTTTTTTCTCTTTATTTGAGACGTCTCCTCCGTCGCGTCGCTTTCGCTGGCTAGCCTGCTACGAATTAGCAGAGGTAGCGGTGTGACGCAGTTAGCGCCGTCGAGCGAAGCAGTCTGCGGAAAGAGGAGAAGAAAAAACTTTGGGGTTAAGGAAAAATGTGCCGGACTAGCTTTCGCTAGCCCAGCAGTACGCAGGAATAATTCTCTGTACGCTCTGTGTAGGGAGCAAGCTCACCTCTGGTCGAGCGATGAAGCAACAGAGAAGTCCCGCGAAGAGAGAGAGTTCAGGTTTAAGCGAGGTGAAGGGCAATAAGAGATCGATGGATGGGCGTCAGCGGCTTAAGTACCCAGAGGGCGGGGCCTCTGGCGCGACGCTGACGCCCCTGCCGTAAAGGCGTGATTGTATTCCTTCAGGTAACTGCGCGGAGCACAATTTCCCATAGCATTTATGTTGCACCGAGTGACATGACTGATAAAGGGAACTGGTTCAGACACTGATTGGTTGAATTTTCGGCAGCTGATGAATAAATGCACAACTGCCATCAAAGCTACAAAACGTAACTATTTTTTTTATCTCAGACCTCCAAAAATCTGAATGACCCTAAAAAATTCTGGAAAACCATCAACTCTCTCTCAGGCATCCCCTAATCATCTGACCTCCCATCACAACTTATCGTTAACTCTGTTCCTATGTCAAATAAGCACGAAATCCTGAACTGTTTCAACAAACATTTTGTTGCTACATTTGTTTATTTTTTGTGTTTTAGGAATTATAATTATAAAGTATTTTGAAACCTCAGTGTCTGACAACATAAACCAACCAGTGAAGGGTTAGCTAGTCATATTCTGAGCAGTAAAAGTGTTGATTTGATGCTGGTGGGCAAAAAATAAACAGTCAACAATGAATTAGACGCCAAAGAGAGCATCGACCCATTCTCAGCTGATTTAGATTTGTCTGATTATGCTTGAAAGCTCATTCTCAAGGTAAGGGACATGTGGTGAAGCTACTTCGTAAAAAAGAAAAAGTTAAATCATGTAATCTGGACTCGGCCAAGACTTGCTACCTGATCCGTACATGCTGAGGTTGCTGAAAGGATGACCCAATCCTTTGTCCAAACATTGATTTCATTGATATTTGGGAGGATCTGATTGATTAATATCGGCATAAATCACAGATAATGTTAACTGTACGTGGCGTGCTTAGAATAATCAGATTTACCTGATAGGAAATGAATGCAACAGGCATGGTCCTCGTTCTTTGGAATTCAGCCCATTTTTGCTGATCACCAAAACTTCTTTTTTCTATCTGGGTCGTACTACTTCTCCCCTTTTCTTACCTGTTTGCACATCCAGCCACAAAAAAGGAGCACTGTTGTTGAATAAGTGACCGATATAGCGTAACACACTGACTGAAAGACTGGCTGTCTTTCTGCCCACCAGTGAGGCTCACAATCAGGACATCAGGTCACAGCGATCTTCCCCAAGTGACAATTTTGGGATTTGTAGGCCTAATTTGAGAAGCACTGAGATTGCTGCTAATAATGAGAATTTAATTTTTTTAATCCACATGTCCAGCTTGATTTCCACACTGACCTAAATTACTTTATTTTAAATGCTCTAGAGAAAAACACACGTTAGTCACCCCTAACATTCCATGGTCGTGTTTAATGTAGTGTTATTGCATGCCTTGTATATTGATGGAACCAGCTTTGTTCTGAGATCAAGGCCTTTCCTCTGCTCAACATGTGGTCAGGTTTAACATTCAGCATGTCATTATCAAAGACTTCTCAGGGTACTTTGGCACCCAAAGTGCTGATCCCTGGTGCTGAGTGATGTATCCTTGGATAAAGAAACTGTAACTTCTGCATTATTTATGTGCTTGCCGTTTGGTATGCTAATATGGCAACATTTTTTCCCGCTATGACGTGCCCTCAACAATCCCAGCAGACTCAAATTAACAGGTCAGAAAGGGCAACTTCTCTCATGCACTGATAGCAAAACTTCTAATCAAAATAAAAAAGTTAAGAAGTTTAAAACATTGTACGTAAATAATAATAATAATTAATTCAATTTATAACGCACTTTTCATTACTGAAAATCTCAAAGTGCTACACATATATTGAATGCTACACACATTCATAAACCGGTGGCGGCAGACTACCATGCAAGGTGCTTTCCAGTCCTACCGGGAGCAACTCAGGGTTAAGTGTCTTGCCCAAGGACACAACAAAACATGGTGCGGGTCCCGGGAGTCGAACCGCCAACTTTCCGATCGGGATCGGGATTACAGCTCTGATCAATTCATGAATACAGTCAAATTAAAATGTTTTCTTTATTATTCAGCAGTCAGATCAACACGACTGAGTATCCAGACTATTTTAAACTATTACCGGTAGCTAAAACTTTATGAAACTGCTCATCAACAGAAACTCAGAAGTGAAGGTTTCTAAAGGTCATCAGACTAGGAACCATTGGTTCCCAGTCCTAAATAATTTAATAAGTGCTTTAGAAATTGCGGAACTAATTTTTGGACTAGCGCTGCCCACCACTGGGAACCAATGACCTCAATGAGAGGCAACAGCTCTACCAACTGAACCATCGTGTCGGTGCCACCCCCAGTTCAACCAATTTTTATATATTGGTTTTGTTTTACCTTTTAGATTGCTTTGTTACAGTTCCACAGACTCTTTAACATAATAATTCACATCCATTTTTAAACTCGTTGGGTGTGTTTCTACCTTCTTGTTCACTGCCATACTTTTATACTATTATGAAAAAACTCAGGACAGTGTTACACTTTTACTATTTTATGCTTATGTTTATTAAATGTTTTAGTGTTTAGTGTTTAGATGGTTACTGTTGCACCGAGGGACTGAGAGAAATGCAATTTCGGTCCTGTGTATGTCCTGTACATATTGCAGTTCTGACAATAAAGTTGACTTTGACTTTGACTTTTGACTTTGACTTTTGTCTTGACATCATGCAACAGTTATAAAACTTGAGCAAACTGTGAAATTATTCGGCATTTTTAGTGGGCAATAATGTTTTTGCCTGTGTCTGTGTTTCTGTTAGTTGTTATGTTTGCAAATTGTCTCACAGATTTTAACGAAACTCTCATATATGGTCTAGTGGCAGGGCTTTTGACTACGGATCCGAAGGTCGCGGGTTCGCGCCCCGGCCACTACCCAGCTTGGGGTGTCTATGAGTGCACACCTATTTCTCCAGCTCCCCGGGCGCTTTCGGGCTGCTCACTGCACCACCTGGTAGGTGGTTGGGTTAAATGCAGAGACGAATTTCGTCTGTGTATGGGAACATATGCAGATGACAGGAATAGACATGCGTAATTCAGGTGTGTCACAACTGTCGGCGCCGTCGCAGGCGTGTCCCTGTCGTTGTGATGTATGTCTTCCCACTTCATGAATGAAGAGGTGCCCTTTGAGTCTGTAAAAACTATGTCATCTCTGAGTAGTTCTAGATTCAAATGCTCTTGAACCAAGGTTTCATCGAAAGCTTGGCTGATAACTGAATTATCTGTCCCAGAGGACAGCACAGCGTTCTTGGTGTGTGATCCTCGGATCTCTACACCGTCCTCTACCCGTGGTAGGAAGTGTGAGTCTGCCCCCCTTTTGTTTGAGGAGGGGTCCTCAAAATCTGTAACAAAGAAGCCCAAGTGACTGTCAGCGTGTTGTAGACTGTCACTTTCAGGACTAGGATGTCCTTGAACCAAGACTTCACCGAAAGCTTGGCTGTATGCCGAATTACCTGTCCCACAGGACAGTACAGCGTCATCGGTGTGGGACCCTTGGATCTCCACACCTTCTTCTACCTGTGGTAGGCAGTGTTCAGTGAGTGCTGAAGGTGTCAGCTCGTTGAGGAGGTTCTCGTGTTGGGCCAGAGGCTGGTCCAACTGTTGAGTCTCCTCTATCTCACCTGTATATGAAGGTTCACTAACCGGGCTTGTGGTCTCGGTTGGGGATTCCCATGTGACCTCAGCGGTACCTGTTGTTAGACAGTCAGTGTCCTGACCTTGGGGAGGTACCTCGATTGGCAGTGGACTGCTCACTGTGGCCCACATTGTCTGATTGCCATAATTTATAATCGCTTCAAAGCGATTTATAAAATCTTGGCCAACCACAAATGGAGTCTGGAGTGAGTCAAGTTCAGACACATATACCGGGTGGTATAGTGACATTTCGCCAATCTGCATGTGAACCATGGCTATTAGGGTTGTTCTCGTCTTTGCGAGGCCCTGTTGCTCACCATAAGTGTATTTCACAAAGGGTATTTGCCTGTCAACATCGTTAGCGGCGGTCCTTAGCTCCTCAAACAGTTCGGCTGACATGATAGACACGTCTGAGCCGCAAACCAGGAGTGCTTCTTGCGCGAGGACCCCTTCCAATGTGAGTGGCAGGTAAGCTCTCTTAGCTATCCCCCTTTTTATAAAGTTACACAGAAACCGTTTAGGTTTTTTCACACGTTTCTGTGTACGTGTGACTCTGTCTGTGTAATCGTCGTCGCTGCCAGCATCATGATGGCTGTCTGCCTCATGACCTTCAGGATGTGGATTTTCAGCAATTTGTTTGCTGTCAGCATCTTTGTCAGTGTTGACGTTGTAGATGTCAACGGTGTGCACTGAGTTGTTGCAAAAGGCAGTGCTGCGCGTCGCTTCGTCAGGTTGAACAACGTTGTTTGTGTTATCATCAAGGACAACATCACACGTTGTGTCAGCTTGGTCAACCACTGTAACATTCAAATCATTTGACAAACAACTCACAACCTCAGTCACGTCACGCGCGGAGGCGCCGTTTCCATAATCTGGAGCATGTGTGACTCTTTGCATGTCTCGAACTGTGCAGTTCGAGGGGCAGGGGCAGGAGGGCCGCTTCTCGGGGGTACATGTCGGGACAGACCATTTTCAAAGGGTCACGGTTCCCAGACATCAACTTCTCTCGAAGTTCACCCACTGTGAGACCTAGGTGAGAACTCTTTTGGTTCGATCTGAACCATCTTGGTTCACCTAGAGAGCGAACACCTACCCTGTGTGGTTCTCTGCTCATCTCAGGGTTTTCAACCTGAGGGGCAGGGGAAGCAGGACTCCCAGTGAACCGATCAGAGTCAATGTTCCAGCTGGACACAATCTGTGGTTTGTTATCATGAAAAACGTGTTTATTCTCGCACTCCGTAGGAGAGGGAACCTCTTCTATTTTCTGCGAGTGGGATGTGACCTTTTGACCTGGGCACACCACTGAGGGTGTTTTTCGCTGTTCGAGCATGTCAAAAAATTCCATAGCACATTGTTTAATTTCTGCCATGGTACTCTCTTTGCAATTAACATTGAAGCGAACACATTTCATTATGAAAGGTATTAGATTCAAAGTGAAACGACTTTTAAACAGGTAATCTTCCTCAATTCCAGGGACAGTTTTATCCCCTGTGTAAACAGAGAGGAGCCTGTCGTAAAACACCAGGGGATGTTCACCTGGTTCCTGAAGGACGTTCTTTGCAGCTAAGTGCCTATCAAATGATGAATCAAGCCCACAATTTGTTGATGCACCTGCTAGAACGTCCATCTTTGTACTGATTTTCTGTGAAAAATCAAGTAAAGTGGGTCTCATTGCACAGTGTGCAGTCCCACCATGTGATGCCTGCGGCAGTCAACATGGAGTCCAAGATGTGAAATCAAATAAAAATCAGTGATTGTTATTAATTTGTCGACCTGTGACAAGGTCAAACAAAAACGGCTGTCGTTGTGAGATTTTTGTGAAAATCAAAACAAAAGACGCCTCATGTGTGTTATTTTAACCTTGCAGTTTAAAATAAACAGGGACAGACAGCTTGTTTTGCACAGAATTTATGATAAAAGTGTCAAGTTTATCAAAAAGCAGACATGTCTGTATTAAATCTGTGTAACTGTTCTGCCATCAACATTTGATTATATGTGAAAATCAAATGAAAGGATGCTGTGTGTTCAACATTTCAAAATGTACACTATTTAAAAACAGGGAAGTTGAAATGCATACAGGTAGTCCCCGATTTACGAGCGAGATCCGTCACAACGAGGCGCTCGTAAACCGGAAATCTCGTAATTTGGAACGGCCGCCATTTCGCTCGTAAATCCGGAAATCCGCTCGTAAATTGGAACGGTTTTCGCTAGCGCACCTAAAAACACTCTATTTTCATCTAAAAACTACTTTTGAGTGCATAAAAATGATCGGAAACGTGTGTTTATATGCTTAACTTGCTAACTGAAGTGAAAAAACACATGAAAACTCAGTATTTTTTTCGTTTTTTCCAAAAATGTGCAGCTCGTAAGTCTGGAACCTCGCAGATCAGAGCGCTCGTAAATCGGGGACTACCTGTACAGGAATACATGAACCGTATTCTTCATAACACCCAGAAGACGGGGTTACAGCGCTGGATAAGTTTACCACAGCGACTGCAATTCTCTTTCTGACCGCTATAGAGGCGCTGTTGTCGCCTGTGAGCGCAGCCGTGAGCTGCCAAACATTCACAGATGTCTAACAACGGGTCAAACTCATGCAATCATAAAAATCTAGGGCATTGACGTGACAAAACTCTAGAACCCCAATCTCACAAAAACGAAATCATGTGAGCAAAATCGGTTGAACTGTGAAACCTTTTAAACTGTGTTTAAAAGAAATAAGGTCGGTCCCCATAAAACAGTTGCAGCTCCCGATGTCACGTGACCTGGTCACATGGCGATCGGCAGTTTCAGAGCAACTGACTCAATCCACCCATTAAAATCTCAAAAACACCGCGTTTAAACAGTCTTTTCAATGACAGTAATGGACAAACAAGCATGGAAACTTGTCTGGGACAAACAGCCGAAGTGAAAGTTGACGAGGAGTGAGTTTCTCACCCCCCTTTAGCGTCAACACCTACAGCGTAATCGACCAATCACAGCGAAGACAGAACTGTAGTTCTAAAACCCAAGTGTTCATGGGAAATTGTGTCTTCCAAACCTAACGCCACCCACGTGTGACGCGCCGTTCGAGCGTTGTGTTCACGGACCTGCGGTCGGTCGAACAAGAGCGTGGAACGGACTTTTTAACGTTCTAAAACAGTCATAAATATCGCAAAACACCGCGGTTAAGCCAGTCTTCGACGATATCACGTGCATAGAACCCAAACAACACAGATAAACTGTCAGAAATGTGTGCAAAAATGAATCTGACAACCAGAGTCTACAGAAACCAACTTTTTTGAACACGACACACAATGGACCAATCACAGCGCTTTAAGCAGCCATTTTGTCTCTCGGTAATGCTAACGTTAGCTCGACCCAAAGAGATCTGGACACTCTTTCACAAAATAAACGTATTATTACACCGCAGAAAATTCTGTCAATGAGCTCAAACACATCCAGGCTAACTCCCACGCCCCCCAAAGAAGGCAGCACGCTAACTGTGTACAGCAACGGACTTTACGTCACTCGGAACCGGATCCCGTCCGGTCCAATCTGAGAGGGTCCAATCGAACCTCACAACACACGTAACAGAAAAAGGCACTTAATTGAGCAGCATAGTAATGTGTGACACAGCTTTTCAACAGCAATCCGCAGAAGTAATAAAATGAAGCAGAGGTGACACGGCGGTCACAAAACAAAAAAATGCATGCAGCCTCGCAACACGTAATAAAACGTCTCACAAACACAGACAAAACATTCATCCGCAGCTTCAATCATACGTTGAAATGTGAAAGAAAAGATAATTCTAACGGGAAACGCACCAGACAATGCCACGATTAGCAATCTCTGAGACACTCACCAGCCAAAACTATTCTATAAGTCCACAACAGGATGCAAACTATGCCAACAAAACCGTAACACATAGACTACAAAAACAACTTAATCAATTTAATCTTTCAGAAGACCTGTACGGCCACCAATATGTAATAAATCTATAGGCCGTTTGTGTAATCAAACACTTACGAGGTCAGTTTACTGACTTACCTATAGTTTAGATGAAAGATCCGAGCAGATTTTATCTACCCAAACCTACCATCAGTTTCACGGGGTCTCAACTTTTTCAGAATAAATCAATAAATCGGTGATGTGATTAGCCAGAAATGTAATTTCACGAGAGACTTCAACTTATGTTGGTCTACCAGAAAATAGACCTTTTATTGAAATAATCACAAAATTACAATAAACATTTGTATCGATATTAGCTCTGATTTACTAACTACGTTGACAAGAATTCAAATTAAAACAAACAGACAGTTAGAAACTTTTCTGTTGGCACATTACTTACAGTTTACATTTAGAAATAAACATAAAGAGTTAAGGAGGAAGAATAAAGAAAGGAAATGGTTGAATCTTATCTTGAGATGTGTAACCAGAGTGGTTCATCCTCTGTTTGGTTTCGGCTGGACATCCGTACCGTGATGAAACGACGTTTACCTTTGTGAAGATTTTCTTATCTCGACTCCAGTAAAGTAGTCAAGCCAGACGCGCATGCCGGCTGTGTTTTACAGGCGACACATTTTCATCCTGCCACGGTCTCGTGAGGTCTGCAGAAGCCTCCCAGAGTAATGTTATCAGCTCCGGTTTGGTTTCAAGATAACTTCCAGGAAAAGTGTTCACAGCTTGGA
>JBBPBX010002086.1:71981-94277 GCA_038048925.1 Garcialebias charrua | reverse complement strand
TACACACTGGTAGCAGAAAAAATATCCACCGAGTGGTTTCTGAGCTTTTTATCTGAATAGCCTGGACCTCGCCAGGCTAAGCTAACAAAACTCCGCCTTCTGTTCTCTGATTGGTCCGTTCAAAAATCGAACGGAGAAATCGTTTTCTATGGGAGGAATGCCAGACCCTAGTCAGAAGCAAAGTGAAGGACAGGGTGTGGTTTTAACCAGGCTAGGATTGAGGAGGTCTTCGAAGTATTCCGCCCACCGACTCACAACATCCCGAGTTGAGGTCAGCAGCACGCCACCTCCACCATAAATGGTGTTGGTCTCGTACCTCTTTCCCCCCCTGAGACGCCGGATGGTGGACCAGAATCGCCTCGAAGCCGTACGGAAGTCATTCTCCATGGCCTCTCCGAACTCCTCCCACGCCCGAGTTTTTGCCTCAGCAACCACCCGAGCCGCATGCCGCTTGGACTGCCGGTACCTATCAGCTGCTTCCGGGGTCCCACAAGCCAAAAAGGCCCAATAGGACTCCTTCTTCAGCCTGACAGCATCCCTCACTGCCGGTGTCCACCACCGGGTTCGAGGGTTGCCACCACGACAGGCACCAACAACCTTGCGGCCACAGCTCCGATAAGCTGCCTCGACAATAGAGGCGCGGAACATGGCCCACTCGGACTCCATGTCCCCCGCCTCCCTCGGAACGTGTTCAAAGCTCTCCCGGAGGTGGGAGTTAAAGCTCCGTCTTACGGGAGACTCTGCCAGACGTTCCCAGCAGACCCTCACAATACGTTTGGGTCTGCCAGGTCTGACCGGCATCCTCCCCCACCATCGGAGCCAACTCACCACCAGGTAGTGGTCAGTTGACAGCTCCGCCCCTCTCCTCACCCGAGTGTCCAAGACATGCGGCCGCAGATCAGATGAGACGACAACAAAGTCGATCATCGAACTGCGACCTAGGGTGTCCTGGTGCCAAGAGCACATATGGACACCCTTATGCTTAAACATGGTGTTCGTTATGGACAATCCATGACGAGCACAGAAGTCCAATAACAGAACACCACTCTGGTTCAGATCAGGGGGGCCGTTCCTCCCAACCACACCCCTCCAGGTCTCACTGTCATTGCCCACGTGAGCGTTGAAGTCCCCCAGTAGAACAAGGGAGTCCCCAGGAGGCGCACTCTCCAATACCCCCTCCAAGGACTCCAAAAAGGGTGGGTAGTCTGAGCTGCCGTTTGGTGCATAGGCACAAACAACAGTCAGAGCCCGTCCCCCCACACGTAGGCGAAGGGAGGCTACCCTCTCGTTCACCGGGGTGAACCCCAACGTACAGGCACCAAGATGGGGGGCTAAAGCTAAAGTAAACTATAAGGAGAGGGTGGAAAACATGTTCAGGTCCAATAACTCCCGGCTGGCGTGGGAGGGCGTGAAGTCCATGATGGGAATGCCAAATAAGAAAACTCACATCGCTCTTAACTCCTCGTCCGCCGTGGAACTGTCAAATGATTTTAATTTGTTTTACAATCGTTTTAATATTAATGATTTTACAGAAGAGCTTTCTGTTTTTAAAGAAACGTCGTCAGGTGCAACAATGACTATTGATTTTGAAAGTGTAGTTAACATGTTTTTAAAGACTAAAGAAAGGAAAAGTCCGGGTCCTGATGGTATAGGGGGTCGTATTCTTAAGAACTGTGCCCTGCAGCTTGCAGATATCTTCTGTTTTCTTTTTAACATGTCTCTTCAAACCTGCACGGTCCCACAGCTCTGGAAAGACTCTGTCATTGTTCCGATCCCAAAATCCAAGACTGCTCAGTCCCTGAACGACTTCAGGCCTGTTGCCCTGACTTCTTTAGTCATGAAGTCATTTGAAAAACTGGTTCACAAGACCCTCTTGTCAAAAGTTGAAGATCATTTGGACCCACTTCAATTTGCTTATCGTTCACATAGAGGGGTGGAGGACGCAACAGGAACTCTTTTAAATATGGTTTTAGGACACCTTGAAGGTGCAAAAACATTTGTAAGACTGCTTTTTATCGACTTTTCATCTGCTTTTAACTGTATCCAGCCCCACATTTTAGCAGAGAAATTACAAAGTCTGTACGGTCTTGACTTCGGCCTCATATGTTGGCTTGTGGACTTTTTAACTGCTCGGTCTCAGAGGGTGAGAGTTAATGGAGTCCTCTCTGATGTCCTTCTGTCCTCTACTGGTTCCCCTCAGGGCTGTGTTCTTTCGCCTCTTTTATTTATTTTATACACAAACGATTGTCGCAGCCATTTCCCTCAGCGTCACATTGTCAAGTTTGCTGATGACTCTGTCATCCTGTCCCTTCTGAGCAGTGATGACCCAGACCCCGGGCCTGTGATTGGGGACTTCACAGAATGGTGTGAGTCTTCCTTTTTAAAACTAAATGTTTCTAAAACAAAGGAGATGATAATCGATTTCAGGAAAAATTCTTCAGTAACAGCTCCCGTGGTCATTGACGGTGAAGCTGTGGAGGTAGTGCAACAATATAAATACCTGGGAACTGTTTTCGATGATAAATTGACCTTTGACCTTCACGTGAATGCACTTTGCAAAAAGGCCCACCAGAGGATGTATTTTTATCGGAAGCTTTGTGGTTTTAATGTTGATTCAACTTTTATGAGAATGTTTTATTCATGTTTTATTGAGTCTATTTTAACCTTTTCCTTCATCTGTTGGTTTGGACTTTTGACCTGTAAGAACAAGAGCAAACTCTCGGGGATTGTCAGGATGTGCAGCAAAACTGCTGGCATAGACCTAAGGAACCTCGCAGACCTACACAAGGTGAGGTCAGTGAACAAGGCCAGGCAGATTCTGGCAAACCCTGATCACCCACTCCATGACGAGTTCAGGTTGCTTCCATCTGGACGCAGGTTTCTACAACCCAAATGTAGAACGAACAGATTTAAAAACTCATTTATCCCAGTAGCAATCAGGTTTCTTAATGCACACTAATTTTAACACTGTTATTTTAATGTTTTATTGTCTTGTGTTTATATGTGTATGTGTGTGTAAGTGCATATGTATGTATGAAACTGTGCACACCTATTGACTGCAAATCTAATTGCCCCTCGGGGATAATAAAGGAACTTGAAACTTGAAACAGTATGCCCACTCCTGCTCGGCGCCTCTCACCAGGGGCAACTCCAGAGTGGAAGAGTGTCCAACCCCTCTCAAGGAAACTGGTTCCAGAGCCAGAGCCATGCGTTGAGGTGAGTCCGACTATTTCTAGTCGGAACCTCTCAACCTCACACACTAGCTCAGGCTCCTTCCCCACCAGAGAGGTGACATTCCATGTCCCAATGGCCAGCTTCTGTAGCCGAGGATCAGACCGCCAGGGTCCCCGCCCTCGGCCACCACCCATCTCACATTGCACCCGACCCCTTTGGCCCCTCCCACAGGTGGTGAGCCCATGGGAAGGGGGACCCACGTCTCCTCTTCGGGCTGTGCCCGGCCGGGCTCCATGGGTAAAAGCCCGGCCACCAGGCGCTCGCCAGCGTGCCCCACCTCCGGGCCTGGCTCCAGAGTGGGGCCCCGGATGCTTAATGTGATTTTCAAATGTAAGATGAGAGTCCATTTTTATTCCAAGATTAGTAACAGAGGTGGAGAGGGGGATGTCTTGTCCAGAAAAGGAAATTGTTGAACAGTAATCTACTTCACATTCCACGAACCAAATTAAGGACCATGGGAGACAGGGCATTCTGTGTGGCTGCCCCCCGCCTATGGAACTCCCTCCCTGACTGCCTGAGAGCTCCACAGTCACTGGTTGACTTTAAAAGCGGTTTAAAGACTTTTCTTTTTAAGCAAGCCTATTCTGCCTCCGCATGATTTTATCTTTGATCTTGGTTGATAGTATTATTGATTTTACTTGATTTTATCACTTGTTTTATTTTTTTATTTTTTTATTTTTTTAAGCAGGCCTATTCTGCCTCCACATGATTCTGTCTTTAATCTTAGTTGATACCATTATTGATTTTATTTGATTTTATCACTTGTTTTATTGTTGTAGCACTTTGAGATTTTTATTAATGAAAAGTGCGGTATAAATTGAATTTATTATTATTATTATTATTATTATTATTATTATTATAGTTGATGTTTGTACCTGGTGAGGGGTGCCAATCAGTATGGCCTCAGTCTTGGAGCAGTTTAATTGAAGAAAGTTCTGATTCATCCATGCCCTTTTTCCTCCAGGCAGGCAGAGAGGGCAGTGAGTGAAGATGGAGATGGTGATGATGCTCCAGTCCTGATGTAAAGCTGTGTAATCTTAGATAGGAAAAGGGGGAGAACGATGAGGGTAGATAGTGGTATTACAAAAAATATCTTTCACATCTATCAGGACACGATTTGAGACATCAATAAAACTCTACCAGCAGCACAATTAAAAACAGATTACATCTGCATTTGAGGTTGAGGTGGTGAGATTTGTCCATGAGCCTTTTTTCAGATCGGCCACAGTTCTGATGATGTTGTTCAGCCAGCAGTTCTGATAAGCTTGCACATAAAGTTCTCAGGGGTGGTGTTGGGGGGTGGGGGGTATGATAGATGAAGCTTATTGTCCTTGGTTACTCATGACCCAGGATAAATTTGATAGTCAGCCCATTTCTAAGGCTGGTGGGAAGTCAGATTCAGATAAGCTTGATTGTTGATTTTCTTCAGGCAGACAGATTTTTTCTTCAGCCTTGAGTCCATCTGGACAATCTGTTTCCAAAATGATCTAATTGAGGGAATCCATTCCACTGATCCATGCTATGAGTCTCCCTCAAGGTCGAGCTCACCACGCTGACAAGTCCCAGAAGCCAAAGGTGGACTGCGATTCTCATAAATCGCCTCCACCTTACGGTTTAGCTCGTAAATCAGCTGATTTTGAGAACTCACAGCACGAACCAAATCTTCACACTGACTCTGAAGCTTTGTCATGGCCGAAACTGCTGCAGATACCTTCTCCAATAGTCGATAAAACAGACCCCCACCGATGCCAAAAAGCAGAGTCCCTGCTATCATAAATCCAATTATGTAAACGTCTTCAACGTCCTCCTGAGACAGGACAGTGAGACACATCAACCGGCACACTCCCCACGAGTCCAAGACGTATCCCGCAGTGTGCGTCTCAGCTGGACACGCTGGATCCCAAGGACCTTGTCCTTTTGTTGAAAAAATCTTGTCGATAGAGTCGAACGTCCAGGATACCAGATCCATAATCTTAATTTACGTTCGGGAGATGAGTACCAGGCGCTTCAGAGACACAGAGAACAGAGCAGGAAGAAGGAAAAACGGGGGAGGAAAGACAGAAGCAGCCACCTCGAGCGGAGCCAGGGAGGGGAGAAAAAAAAAAAAAAAGAAGAAGAAAGAAGGAAGAAGAAGTTTTTTCTTTAAACCTGTAGAGAAAGACCAACAGGGCCGTTGTTCACTGAGGGAACATGAAAGAATCTGTTTCCTGTTCAACAAAGACATGCTGCCATGTTCGTAGATATTTCGGAACGCTTCAGGAGGCTCACACAAACCATAAACCATCAAAGCAGGAATCAAAACGTCTGATGAGTCTTGAATATCTTCAGTATAAAGTGTTGTCAAAAACTGGTGTGGAATCACTAAAACAAGAGGCTTGATATTTACCGCTTTTCTCAAAAATCATCACGTTTCTCTGAAGGATCTCGGACCTGACTCTTGGTCTTTTTGTGTATGAACATGAAAACCAGAGGTGATTTACTGCACTGGTGGTGGTTCTGATGCAGTCCCAACACCTAAAGCAGGGCTATTCAACTAGCGGCTGGTGACTTCAATCCGGCCCATTTCATTTTTTTGGTTCTGGGTTTGGGTTCTGTTTATTGCATTTATGATTCAATGCAATAAACAGAACAAATTTAAAAGGTAACAGATCATTGTAACTCTTTGGTTTATTTACATAATGATTTTAATCGCTGGATGTCTGGCCCCCGAGCCGCTGGCTGTCAGAAACTGAGGCCCCCTGGGCAGTTTTGTTGAATAGCCCTGCCCTAAAGTCTTACTTTTGATTTGTTCTTGTTGTTGTTTGTTTGTTTGTTTGTTTGTTTGTTTGTTTGTTTGTTTCAAACACTAAGTCTTGGTTTTGTCTCTACCTCAAAACTTTCAGTTCTTTCTTCTTCAGTTCTTTTCTTTCATCCAGAGACCCATAAGCAGCTCCTGACCTAATCACGACGTGACGTTAATCAGATCAAGTTTTCTTAATCATCTTTAATGTGCATCACGGAAGCAATCAACTTCATAACCACAACGATGAAGTTCGAAGCTCTACCCTGTTCTCTGAAGCAAACAGCTGAAATATTTACATTAAATAAATCGTGCAGATTATGAACAAGAACAAACTTAAGACTAAAAGCCAAACATGTTTCAGTGATGCCTTTTAAATTAGGAGTTAAACTTTGTAGTTTGACCCACAATATTTGAGTTTCACCAGGATGTCAAACTGAAAGAGCTTTGAACATCATTCACCAGGAAACTCCCTGAACTGGATTCCATAAATCCTCTTTAACTCAACCGGTCAGGTCTGAAATGGATTGTTGGCATCTTTATATTTTTATGAATGCAACCAGTTTATATGTTTCATTGCCATCTGGTGAAACCATCCAGTTTAAACAGAAACTGCAGCTCAGATCACATCAACATGTTTGTTCAAACACACCTGTTGTCGTCTCCAAGATGGCCGCCAGTCAGTCCAACTGCAGAAATCCTTATTAACCCGCCCTGCTTGTGTTCAGGTACAATCCATGTGTGACTTGTAGGTGTAAAATCCCCAGAGTATCCAAATATTTCACTTCTTCTTCTTCTTCTTCTGTGGTTTCTGCTGGCAGAGGCACTTCCTGTGGTGAAATAAATATTCATATAGTTTGTGGCGAGAGGATGGATCGTCACCGTCTCTCAGGTGGACTTTAAGCTTTAAACAAGAAGAGGTAAAAGGTACTCACCTGACGCAGCCATTCAGCCATAAAACAGATAGTCTTCCTGTAACACACACACACACACACACACACCCCCCACACACACACACATACGCATGCACACACACACACACACACACACACACACACACAAAACTCTAAAAACAAAGAGTTTGATAGAGAACGTGTATTTCCCTCCAAACACGTGAAGCTGAAAAGTTTTGTCTCAACGACGGAAATTAAAGATTGTTTTCATTTTTCCTCATGGAATTTTATAGATTGTCATTCCTCTGAAAATTATTTAATGAGGTGAGGAGTGAATATTTCACCGTTGTTGAATTCTGTTTTATATTGTTTACATCACAAAACTCAGCTTGTTCGTCTGACTGAAATGTGATTAAAAAACATATAGGTTTATTTTATGTGAACATTCTGTGGGGATGCTAAGAGCTGAATGATACATTAATAAGCAGAACACTGAAAAGCTAAAATGACTAGCATAGTAACTAAAACCTAAGTAAATTGGCAGCTAAAAACTAAGGGTAGCAAATGGCAGTTAGCTAAAATCAGCAGAATGGTATCCATTAGTGGTGGGAACAGCTAACCAAAAAGTTAGCTTCACTAACCCATATTCCGCTAATGCTAAACTGCTAAAAACGTTGGTTACATACTGTAACCCCAGATTCTATGAGTATTAGCGTAGCCCTTTAGCTCCGCCTATTGGATATCTCTCTCGCACGTCAGCGCCTTACTGAAAACCTTTTAGTCCACGCCCACCTACCGGATGGGCTCCACCCCTTGTGTCTATTTGACCCGTTGACACCAGGGTTATTTCCTCCCAAATAGCCAATCATTCAGCCATTCAGGATCCAGTGGAGCCCACAAAGCTAAAGGGCTACACTAATACTCATAAAATCTGGGGTTACAGTACGTAACCAACGTTCTATTTCGTATTGGGCTCCGCCCTTTAGCTCCACCTATTGGATAAAGGGTGTAGCAGGAGTTTGGTACCATGGAGAGGTTGGGTATTGTTAGACGCTCTAACAGCCCGTGGGCCTCCCCCTTTCACATGGTACCAAAAGCAGACGGGTCGTGGCGCCCATGTGGCGATTTTCGCCGTTTAAATAACGTGACGACGCCTGATCGCTACCCCATTCCGCACATTCAGGACTTTTCTGTTCGGTTGTCGGGTGCTTCCATTTTTTCTAAGGTGGATCTGGTGCGCGGCTACCATCAAGTCCCAGTGCAGTCCAGCGATGTACCTAAAACTGCAGTAATCACCCCCTTTGGGCTTTTTGAGTTCCTCCGCATGCCGTTTGGACTAAAGGGGGCAGCACAGACTTTTCAAAGGCTGATGGACTCCGTGTTACGTGGCCTCGATTTTGTGTTTGTCTATCTGGACGACATTTTGGTGGCCAGCTCGTCAACCGAGGAGCACCTGTTGCACCTGAAAGAAAATTTTCAGCGCTTGGATGCACATGGCTTGATCATTAATCCGGTTAAGTGCCAGTTTGGTTTACCGGTGATCGATTTTTTAGGTCATCGAATTTCCGCGCAGGGTGCAGTTCCATTGCCTGCCAAGGTGCAGGCGGTGGCAGAGTTCCCACGTCCTCTGGTGGTTAAAAAGTTGCAGGAGTTTTTAGGCATGGTGAACTTTTACAACAGGTTCATTCCCAATGCAGCCCATCTCCTGCAGCCTCTCTACGAGGCCCTGCGCTCAAGAAAGCCGACTGACACAGTGGTTTGGACCCCGGACCGGATCACTGCTTTTGATGGTGCTAAGTCCGCGTTAGCTAGCGCGGCACTCCTAGCCCATCCAGATTCAGAGGCCCCGATTGCGCTGACAACTGATGCTTCAGATATAGCTGTGGGGGCCGTTGTAGAGCAACGCGTTGGCGACGCATGGCAGCCGTTGGCATTTTTCAGCCGTAAATTGCGGGACTGCGAGCGCAAGTACAGCGTTTTTGACCGCGAGTTGTTGGCGCTATTCTTAGCTACACGGCATTTTCGTTTTTTGCTGGAGGGTCGTTCGTTTACGGCTTATGTGGACCACAAACCACTCACGTTTGCAATGTCTAAAGTTTCGGAGCCCTGGTCAGCGCGTCAGCAACGGCACTTGGCGGCCATTTCAGAGTTTACAACGGACGTCCGCCATGTGGCTGGAAAATCCAACTCAGTGGCAGACTGTCTGTCACGGGTGCTCGTTTGTCCTGTGCTCCTCGGGGTAGATTTTTCTGCCATGGCCGCTGACCAACCGGGAGACGCTGATATAACTGCCCTTCGTGCCGGCGTTTCAGGGCTTAAGCTAGAGGAGGTCAAATTGGGAGAGGGCGGTCCTTTGATCCTGTGTGACGTTTCCACAGGCCGGACACGCCCAGTGGTTCCATCAGGTTGGCGCCGCCGCATTTTTGACTCTGTTCACTCTCTCTCGCACCCAGGTGTGCGCGCGTCTGTGAAACTAGTCAGCGCACGTTTTGTGTGGCCTGGTTTACGCAGAGAGGTGAGGAGTTGGGCAGCGGCTTGCGTGGCTTGTCAGCGTGCCAAGGTGCACCGGCACACTAAGGCACCACTGGAACCATTTCCCATTCCAGCCAAGCGTTTTGACCACGTGCATGTGGACTTAGTTGGTCCCCTGCCCCCATCACGGGGTTTCACACACCTGCTTACAGTGGTCGACCGCACAACCAGGTGGCCGGAGGTCGTTCCTCTTTCTTCCACAACTACCTCCGACGTGGCTGGTGCGTTCCTCTCCACTTGGGTTGCCCGTTTTGGTGTGCCCTCGGACATCACTTCAGACAGAGGTCCCCAGTTTATTTCAGGGCTCTGGTCCGAGATGGCGCGCTCCTTGGGGGTGCAGGTGCATCGCACTACCGCCTACCACCCTCAGGCTAACGGGTTGGTTGAACGTTTCCATCGGTCTCTTAAGGCGGCGTTACGTGCTGCGCTAACAGACGTTGGCTGGGTGGAGCGTTTGCCGTGGGTGCTGCTTGGGTTGCGATCAGCTCCTAAGGAGGACCTCAACGCTTCATCAGCCGAGTTGGTTTTTGGTCAGCCTGTACGAATCCCAGGGGAGTTTTTGTTAGACGCTGCCGCTCCACGGTTCCCCGAAGCGGTGGACCCCTATTCGCAGAGTGGTCTTTTGGTTCCGGGTCCTGTGCACCATTGTTTCCCGCAGGCGTTTGTGCCCACTGCACTCCAGTCTGCCCGTTTTGTTTTTGTGCGACGTGACGCCCACCGTTCGCCCCTCCAGCCTCCGTATGACGGGCCGTTTCGGGTGCTCGAAAGGGGCGCGAAAAGTTTTGTTTTAGACATGGGTGGGCGTAGAGAGCTGGTTACAGTGGACCGCCTGAAGCCAGCCTATGTGTTGGCTGATGAAGAGGTGTTGCCGGCTCAGGTTCCTAGACGCGGCCGCCCTCCTGCTCGACCCCATCTTCCGTTTTCTCCCCCCAACTGTGTTCCTCCACCTGTGGCACAAAATGTTGTTCCTGCACGGGTGCCAGCTGTTTCTCCGCCCCCGAGTCGACGCAGTCGGTTCGGCAGGTTGATTAGGCCCCCTGTGAGAGACTGATATGTTTTGTATTTGCCCTTCTGGGTGTTCGGGGGGGGGCTGTGTGGTGTGTTGGTGAGGTATATTGCCTCATCTCTCTCTCACCCAGTAGGAGGAGCCAGCGAGGTGCTCCCCAGGTTTTACCAGGTGAAGAAGAAGAAGTGTTCGTGTGTAAATTCATTCATTCTGTTTCTGGTTTTGACGCTCGAAGGATTAAAGGCAACTGCTTGCAGATCAGTTTGTTTCTCCTTCTTCACACGCTACAGTTCCACTTTTCAAAACTGGTGTTAAATGTTTATTTAATAATTATAGACCAATATCTTTGTTGCCTCAGTTTTCTAAAATTCTTGAAAAATTGTTTGTGTCCAGACTGGACAAATTTCTTGATAAAAATGATATCTTAAGTAATAGTCAGTATGGTTTTAGATCTAATAATTCAACATCCTTAGCACTTATGGAGTTGATGGAACATGTTACTACTGCGGTAGATAATAAACAATATTGTATAAGTTTATTTGTGGATTTAAAAAAGGCTTTTGACACCATTGACCACACTATTTTACTAGAAAAATTGGAACAATACGGTATTAGAGGTCCAGCTCTACAATGGATATCAAGTTATTTGACAGGAAGAAAACAGTTTGTACAGATTGATGATGTTAGATCTCATCTGTGTAATATTTCATATGGGGTTCCTCAAGGATCAGTACTTGGACCTAAGTTGTTTATTTTATATGTAAATGATTTAATTAAGGTGTCTGATATCCTAAATTGTGTTTTGTTTGCTGATGACACTACCTTCTTTTGTTCGGGTGGAGACTTAAATCAGATGTTTGAATTAATGAAGAGTGAGTTTGCTAAAATACAAACTTGGTTTACCGGTAAATTAAATAAGTTATCTTTGAATGTTGAAAAAATGAATTTTATGTTATTTAGTAAAAAAATTAATTCACTGTGGATTTTCCCTTCAAAATTGATGGTGTTGAAATACGCACAGTGAATGAAGTAAGGTTCCTAGGAGTAATTATTGATGATAAACTGTCATGGAAGCAACATATTAACTTTGCAAGAACTTAAATATCTAAGTCCATGGCAGTACTGTATAAAGTAAGGGACTTGCTGAATGTTAAAGCTTTGTGTTTGTTGTACAATACAATTATTGTGCCACATTTAATTTACTGTGTTGGTGTTTGGGGCACTGCTTGTAAAACTGTAACCCAGTCTATTTTCATTTTACAAAAAAGAGCTGTAAGAATTGTCTCAAGAAAACATTATTATCATCCTTCAAGTATTTTGTTTTATCAAATGAAATTACTTAAGTTTTATGATTTGGTGGATTACAATATTCAATTAATTATGTTCAAGGCTCAGAATAACATACTACCACCAAACATTCAAGCATATTTTATAAAAAGGAACAGTTGTTATAATTTAAAGGGAATGGATATTTTTGTAAAACCTAAGTATCGAACCAGTTTAAAGGGTAGGTCTACTTCAATACAGGGAATAAGTTTATGGAATTGTTTGGACTGTGATATTAAAAAAGAGAAATCATTATTTTTATTTAAGAAAAAGATCAATAATATTTTGTTGACAAGATATATATATGTTAGTTAATATATATTAACTATAATGAATAATTGTGACAATTTATAAGTTTTTGTTGTATTATTTATGATTATTGCTTGAATTTGATTGTTTAATTTGATTTTGTTAGTGGCAGATATGATACGATATCATTCTTTTTCTGCCGCCTTTCATGTTATATGTATTTTTTTTTATTTGTATTTGGAATTGTATTTGTGTTTTTTTTTTATTGAAATGATATGAATAAACGTTTAAAACAAAAGAAAAACGTGAAGGGAACTCAAGGGATTGGGACTGAACAGCTGTGTAGCCTTACGAAAACCACTAATCAATGAGGCTAACTGGGAAAAAAAGGCTTGAGTTTGCTAGGGAGCATAAAGATTGGACAATGGAAGCAATGGGAGAAGGTCATGTGTTCTGATGAGTCCAGATTGACCCTGTTCCAGAGTGATGGGAGCATCAGGGTAAGAAGAGAGGCAGGTGAGGTGATGCATCCATCTTGCCTAGTGTCTAGTCTTCAGTGCAAGAACTTGGTGAAAAATTAATGCAACACTGGATGGAAATAGATCTTGTGACATTGCAGAAGCTTACTGAAACAATGTCACGGGGAATACATGCTGTAATCAAAGCTAAAGGCGGTCTAACAAAATATTTATGTGTGGCCTTTTTTTTTGGTGGCAACTTTTTTTGGGCCAAGCAGTATAAATGCCTCACTACATGCCTCTGGTAACACCATGAGCTTCACTACCTCCACCATTACAGCTATCTTGTTTGTTTGTCCGAGATTAGCTCACCCTGGGTTATATTTCCTCGTGGGAGAAGCGATCTTACTGTTCACGTAAAATATTTGATAATGTTCTTATAGAAACAGGTCCTGACTGTTGTTCATACTGTGTTAATGCTACATGTTTGTCTCTTGACCCTACAACTGGGCAAGGTTACAGTAGACCTAGCCCATTAATGGAGTTTTAATTAAATATTATTTTTACTAGTCACATAGGTATTTCTTTTTTACTAATAACCATGATGGATGATGATCATGTTGGTTTGTGCGAGGCCATTGGTAAGACGTGGTGAATCGTATTATCATTTAATTTTGGCTAGTGAATTTTCCCCCTTAAAACTTAACTTAGGCTACACTGTGTTTCTTAGACTGTGACTAGGATATGTGAGATAAGCAGAGAGTGCTCTTTTCACACAAGGACAGCTGTTGGTCAGGCTACTTCTTGTTGTGCCATTAACACTAAAATAGTTTTTGAATCAGGTGTCACTTGTGCAGATAAAACTAAATGCTAAAGAACCCATTAAAATACACCAGAATGCAGGAAATGGCATCTACTTTGTTTTAAATTTTCTGGGGAAGGACCCCAATAACCCCCACCACTGTGTCCCCCCTCCACATTAAAAATGCTTCTGACACCAATGGTCACCACATTATTCAAGCCAAAAGCCTTTTTCAGTACTGGGGGCTACAGCCCCCCTAAAGGACATATTCTAGAATTGCCTCTGATGTAAGGTTAGAATTACATTGCTTTAATAAAATTAGGTTGTGATCTAAAGTGAGCCAGTCTGAGGCATGAAACTCCAGGGCTGAAAATGAGTCCCACTCTGGCCCTGTCTATAACAATTCTTTAATGAAATCGAGATGATGAGTTACAACAACATTTAATTTCTTTTTGGGATTAATTTTTAATTGAATTGAATTGTTTTAAAAAGAACTAAACTAAAATAAAACAATTTGGGGAGTAAGAATAATTTGAATTTTTTTTTTTTTGACAATTCAAAAGTTTGCATTGGACATTCTCAGCTGTCAGTTAAATGTTTAATTGAAAAATGAGAGATCTTAAACTGTGATTAATGCCAGTTCTGACATGGAAAATCCAACTTTATGTAACTATTAAATATTGAAAAGTGTTTCTCTTTTTTTTCTTCCATTTATAGATGGCCTTCCTTCTCACCTTATAGCCATCCTCTCACTCCAATATGTATTTTTTTTTGAAAAGTGTTTTTCATGTGAATTATGTCTGAGCTTTAGTAATCTGTCATGTGAATTATGTTTGAGCTCTAGTAATCTGAAAAACACAAGTTTTCTCATCTGTTTCCTAAAATCTGTAGGACTCTTCTCTGCTATAACCACTTTTCCCACAGCTGATAACCATCACCCAACCACACCTGTACTTGATTCCGATGACTTCCACTACACTACTTAACTCCCTGCCAGACATTCATCCTATACTACACCATTATATTACAGTACCTCTTAGGGATGCATGATATTATCGGCATGGTATCGGTATCGGCCGATATCAGTGCTAGAATTCAATATCGGACATCGGACATTCCATTAAAATAACTTGCCAATACAAAAGGCACTTTTTTTGCCTACAGTGGCAGCAAAGCATGATGACGTTGCAGCTGCAACACAATACGATGATGTCACGTGTGCCTATTCGATAATAATAATAATAATGTCATGATCCACGTTCTGTCTGCCATAGTTATAGTTATATTCTTAGTTTATCATGTCATGTTCACAGCAATCACATCTTTGTTCCCTCCGCCCTCATGCCCAATGCCTCATTAACGATCATTGCTCATTGCACTCACCTGTTTGTTCCTGTATTTAAGCTCCACGTCCACAGTCATTCCTTGCCAGATTTATGAACGGTTTTGCCTAGTAATTGTCCAGCGCTCATGTCTCATCTTGTCTTGCTTGCTACGACTCTGATTTGGTTTTTTGGTCTCACATCTCTCGCCTCAGCCCCCAATGGTACTGTTTCGGACTCTGCTTTTCTGGTTTTGACTCCTGCACACGCTACTGGACTTCGCCCTTCTGCCTCTCCCCTTGTCGGATCTGATCAGCCATCTGCCTCACGGAAATGAACCCAAGACTACCTTTCACGACCATAAGATAAGCCTACCTCTTCCAACATTATTCGCCTCCCTGCCAACCTGTGTATTACCCCGCTTCGAAACAAGGAAAAACCCCTTCATGTGAAAGTCTGCACGAAGGACCAACGTAAACAAGTAAAACTGGACTACGTCATCACCGGCCTACGTCATCAAGGAATTCCCTTCCATTCAGAAACAGCCTAAAAAGGTTAGTGTTTTTATTAAAGATAAAAACATCTACCTGTTCAAGCCCTGTCACTAATATTATAATCTCTTGTGCAGAACTCATGTTGCCAGTGACGATCAGGACCCATTCCAACTTCCTGTTTCTTAATAAAATTGTTAAAACTTTTCCAGTGTTCGGTTTAATAGTGAAACTCAAAAGCTCAGTCTTGACATTAAATCTGGCCAAACAGAGTTTCACTACGATACTGGTTAACAATTTTGAAAGTAAACTATCTGATCAGTCAAGTTTCCAGTTTTCAACCTGTCTCTCGCCTCATTCGAATTCTAGAACTGATTATCTGGCGCCATCTGTCGGACTGGCTCAGTCATCACAGGTCATGGCTTCCAAGGAACCTAAACCGACGCCTCCTGAGGTTTTTTTTCTGGGGACTAATGGTGCATTCAGACCTAACAGCGTTTCAACGACAGGAGCGTCCAGTTTACATGCAAAGTCAATGGGGGACGCGCTTCCAGCCACGTCTTGACGTCGGGCGTCATGTTGAGCGTGCTGGAAAGCATTTTCCGTGCACGTGAACCGGCTTCAGCCTCCAAACCACGCATTCAACATGCTAAAGATTTTGCCGTTCAAACTTTCAAACGCCGCTCAACTCTACCTGATTGGTTGGTGTGTCAACCAATCAGGGAGAGTCGGGGGGAGAAGAGAGGGGGAGAAGAGAGGGGAGAAGAGAGGGGGAGAGTCCCTATGTGACGCGGAAACGAGGGGGCGCGCGCACTATGTGACGTATTGTTTGTGGGACACAGAAAAGACCCGCAAGGTCGTGTACTATGGAAGAGAAACTCATTGTAGCTGTGTGTTCGCAACAAGTCCTTCACGACCAGTCAAGTCTGCTCCACAGAGACGGAAATAAAAAGCTCCTCGCCTGGCGGAGTGCGCAGGACTCTGTGCGCAAGACTCTGTATACCGGTAAGCTCCTCCCACACACCCCGCAGCAGTTTCGCGTTCTGGCGTTCTGGTCCAAGTAGGTCTGGACACCAAGTGTGTCCACTTGCGTGCGTGACGAGCTTTTTGGAAGTTGAAACGCTGTTCGGTCTGAATGTACCGTAACTCAGTGCAGACCATTTCTGACTCAATGTGAAATACAGTTTGAACTACAACCCTCTGCTTTTCCATCTGAACGTTCAAAAGTGGCCTATGTAATCTCCTTATTATCTGGTAAAGCTAAAATTTGGGGCACTGCTGAGTGGGCAAGAGACTCATTGATCTGTTATAAGTACAGAGATTTTTCTGCTGAACTAATGAGATTTTTAGTCATGTTCTTCCCATTCAAGAGGCAACCAGAGGACTTTTAAAATTACGTCAAGGCAACCGCAGAGTCCCTGAGTTAATCATAGACTTTCACACCCTGGCTACTGACAATTCATTCATTCTTTCAACCTTTATTTAGTCAGGTAAATCTCATTGAGCCTCGAGGGCTCATTTACAAAAGTGACCTGCTACAAACTAAAGAATGATGAACAGCAATGGTAGAATTTCCTTAAACAACAAACAACAGAAAAAAAAAACATAGGAGAGAAATAGAAAGTGAAATGCAAAGTATCAAAACTAGCAAAACACCACAAGGTAGATGTACAAAATCAAAAACAAGAACATATCTGCAATGGTTTTTGCCAGGATTCCAAAAGATTCTTAAAACCATTTAGGGAGGTCAGGGCCGAGAGCTTCAAATCTTTTTGTAAGATATTCCAGGATGCAGGAGCAGAGTAGGAGAAAGCCCTTTTTCCAAGTTCAGTCCTCACTGACGGAACACTGCAGGTGATCATGTCCTGAGAGCGCACACTGTAGCTGCACTCACGTAAAGACATGTAGGAGGAGATGTATGAGGGCAGCAGACCGAGAAGTGATTTAAAGATGAAAATGTACCAGTGGAAAAGTCTGCGTGAGGATAATGATGTCCAATTAACCAGTGAATACAGGAAACCCTCGAGGTACGACACCCGCAACCTACGGCAACTCAGACTTACGATTTTATCATATTTAATAAAAATATGATAAAAAAAAATTATTATTATTATTATTTTTTTTATGTTATTAATTTCATGTGTATAGCACTTTGTTGCAGCTGTGGTTGTTTTAAATGGCTTTATAAATAAAGTATAATTATTAATATTACGTTTTTATTACAATTTTATCGTATTTACGCAACTTCCGGTCGTTTCCGGTCGCCATTTTACAATTGTCTACTGCGGTCAATGGAGCTCCAGAGGCTCCTGTCAGCTGGCTCTAGAGGACCGTGTGTCCGTTCAGGGTTGCCTCATACGGATAAATTTGCTGGAAACACTCGGTCAACTCTGTGGACGTCTCAGGCCCGGAGGAGCAGCCGCGGATCGCCCCGCGATCGCTCCCACAACGCCGCCCGACATGCTAACGACAGCAGCTAACAGAGCAGCTAACACAGGCGAAGACACCGAGCCGACATGCCGCGGAGGGGCCATCTGCGGCCGGGAGCTCGCCGCAAATGTCCGCCTGGCAGTCGGGGGACACCGAGCTAACGCGGAGATACAAAGCCGACAGCCTTTTTGAATGAACTGACATGCTAACCATTGCTGCTAATGGCGGGGCCTAACCGTAGCTAACGCCGAGCTTGTTTTGGATGGAGGAACATCGCGGAGAAACGGCTTTCAGTAAGTTTTTTTTTTTTCTGGCTCCAAATGTATGAAGTTAAGAAGCTAACAGTCCTTCTTTTAAACAGTTTTGACCACGTGTGTGCGTGTGGAGCGTAAGGAAGCTGGGGGAGCTCGGACGGGTGCGAGCTGATGCTAAAAGACGAAGGCAGGCTTTGACCAGCTCAAAGTAAGACATTATATTTTTTATTTATTGTACAGTACTGTATTCATTTACTGTACAGTTCTGTGCATGTTTATGGCCTAGTATGTCTGCTTGTTCAGTCTCATGCCATTAAATATGTGTGCGGCGCTCCGTTAGCGGTATAGCCGCGACCTATGTCAGAAACGCGGACAGGCAGGTGTTTTTGGTCCGCGAGGTACGACAACATCGACCTAAGTCACACCCGTAGGTCCCAATCCCTGACGTAACTCGAGGGCTTCCTGTACAGGGTGCCGTGGTGGGTACGATAATCACAGCCAGTTATGAATCTTAGAGCACCATGGTAGACAACATCCAACATCCGTAGGGTGCTTGTAGGAGCATTCATGTAGAGAATGTTACCGTAATCAATGGAGGGGAGGAAAGTCACAGATACAAGGCGTTTCCTAACATGCAGTGTTAAACATGATCTGTTTCTGAAAAAGAAACCCAGTTTAACTTTCAGTTTCTTTACTATGTTTTCCACGTGGAGTTTAAAAGAGAGCTATGAATCAACCAGGATACCCAAATATTTATAGGAATCAACAAACTCAATTGGGACACCATTTGAGGATAAAATCAGAGGAAGCACTGCTGGAACCGACTTCCTACTTGAAGAAAACATCCCTTTTGTTTTATCAGCATTTAGTGCAAGTTTGAGACGGAACAAATCTGACTGGATGATGTCAAAAGCGGATTGCAGAGACTGGAAAGCCTTAGCTACTGTTTTAGCTCGGCAGTAAACAACTGTGTCATCAGCATAGAAATGTAAGGATGCATCGGGGATGCTCTGACCTACATCAGCTATGTAAATTGTAAAGAGGGTTGGTCCTAAGACTGAGCCTTGTGGTACACCATTTTTAACCATTAAATAACTGGAAGAAGTACCATTGTGCTGAACACATTGCATCCGATTGGACAGATAATTAGAAAACCAACCAATGGTGTGATCAGAGAACCCAATTTCTGAGAGCTTATGACACAAGATGTTATGATCCACTGTGTCAAAAGCTTTAGACAGATCTAAGAAAAGTGCAGCACAATAATTCTTAGCATCCAATGCTTCAACAACGTCATTAAGAACCTTCAAAGAAGCAGTCGTTGTGCTGTGTTTTTTCCTGAAACCAGATTGATGGAGAGGTAAGATGTTAAATGAGTCCAAATAATTTTTGATCTGAGAGTTTATCAAATTTTCTAGAACCTTGGCTAAAATGCAGAGTTTAGAGATTGGTCGATAGTTGTTCAGTGCGGTGGGGTCACCTCCCTTCAGCAAAGGAAGAACAAAGGCTGTTTTCCAAGCATCCGGAATGGAATTTTGGCTTATGGACAGATTAAAGATGTGGGTCACAGGGACTGAAATGATATGAGCAGCCAGCCTTAAGAAATAAGGTGGAAGTTCATCTGGACCAGCAGATTTTTTAGGATCAAGATCATTTAACAGTTTATTTACCTCACTGACTGAGAACGGAGAAAATGAGAAGGTGTGATTAACTGAGGATTGACTTGTAGGAGGGATTTGATTTGTAGAAGTTTGATTATTAGATGAAGTGGATGATTTTCCATTTATAACTGTGTCAAATAATGAACTAGAAGCAACAAAATGTTTGTTGAAACAGTTCAGGATCTCGTGCTTATTTGACACAGGAACAGAGTCAACAAGAAGTTGTGATGGAAGGTCAGATGATTGGGGGATGCCTGAGAGAGATTTGATGGTTTTCCAGAATTTTTTAGGATCGTTTAGATTTTTGGAGGTCTGAGATAAGAAGTAATTACGTTTTGCGGCTTTGATGGCAGTTGTGCATTTATTCCTCAGCTGCCGAAAATTCATCCAATCAGTGTCTGAGTGTGATTTTCTTGCTGCGGCCCAGAGATGATCTCTCCTATGCAGGAGGTCAGCTAGTTCAGGAGTAAACCAAGGGCTGTCACGGCCCTTTATCCTGAACTGCCGGAAAGGGGCGTGTTTATTTACAAAGTAAATGAAACTGTCATGAAAATAATTCCAAGCGGTGTTCACGTCGTTGATTAATAGAATACGTTGCCAATCAAAGTGGGATAGATCCCAGAGGAATGACTGTTCACAGAAACGTTTCAAATCCCTTTTTTGAACTATTCTGGGCTTAGCAGGTGGAAGTTTAGTAGATCTAAGAGCTGCTATTACGGAATGATCACTCAAAATGTTAGCAAATACACCTGTACCAGGAAATTTGTGAGGTGCATTTGTGAAAAACAGATCTAAGGTGGAAGATTTTTCAGGACATTTTTTGTTTGGTCTGGTGGGAGAATCAATAAGTTGTGTTAGATTGAGAGAAAGACAACATTCCTTGAATTTATCACAGAGGGGGGTCGACTTATTCCAATCAATGTTGAAATCTCCTGCCATAACAATCTCATTGTGTTTTAAGTTACCTATGAATTCAGTCAGGGAGTACAGAGCCTCAGGTGTTGCGGAGGGGGGACGATAACAACCTACAACAGTTAAGATCTGACCTCCCTTCAAACTGATGTTCACAGCTAAAGCCTCAAACTGGTTTGCGATTGTTTTTTTAGATGCAATCTTGGCAGCCAAGGAGTCTCTGATGTAAATAGCGACTCCACCTCCCCTTTTATTACGATCACAACGATAGATCTTGAATTCATTGATTACCAGATCATTTTTCAGAACAGATTTCTTGAGCCAAGTTTCAGAGATAAGGATCACATCTGCCCCAGAAGAACTGATTAGGATTTTCAATTCATCTAGTTTTTTAAGGAGGCTACGAGCGTTTACATGCAGGAAGCGGAGACCTGAAATATTTTTAAACTCATTAGGTGTACTGTAGTTAATGGAGGGACCTGGGTTGGGCTGAATCCCTGAGATCAGTAACAACATTAATATCAGACATTTGCTTGACTTCTTTGTCACTGATGTGTAATTACAGGAGTTAACAGTGTGACATTTTGCCCCCATAATTGAACCATGAGACAATGAATGGAATGAGAAAGCTCTTCAAGATATTTTTTGGTAGGGTCTCAATGAAGACATCAAGGATGAGTTGGTTGCACGTGATCCTCTGTCCACCCTCAGAGAGTTGGAGGCAGTGGCCTCCAGGATTGTATACGCCTTCAAGAACGTCACAGAGAGGTGAGGCAAACTAGATCTGAAAGGGTAATGTACTCAACCCCCAGATTCTTCACCCCAGAGCCAAAACCAAGTTCACCACCCTCACTGTCTGCAGAGGAACCCATGCAAATTGGAAGGTCCAGACTATCTCAACAAGAGAGAGAAAGAAGGCGTCAGGAGGGATTATGCTTTTATTGTGGAGTTGCAGGACATCAAGCTTCTACATGCCCGGTCAAGTCCAGAACTGCTAAGTCTCACCAATACCCAAATTATAGAGTTGCCACCTCTTCAACGGGACCTCCTCTACTTCACGTCAGTGCAAACCTCCAAGCCGATGGTAAGGAAACACCAGTGAAACTTTTTGTTGATTCTGGTGCTGACTCTGAATTCATGTACATTAATTTTGCAAAATCTCTGAACCTCTAGATGTTTCCTACAGAGAGACCTCACAGGGTTGTAGCTCTTGATGGTCATCCAATCAATCAGACCAGTATGTTTACACAAAAGGTCAAACTACTGATTTGTGGTAATCATGTCGAGAAATTAAGATTCTTCCTTATCAACTCTTCAGAGTTACCCATTGTGATGAGAGCAACTTGGTTAAAGAAACACAACCCTCAGATCGACTGGAGGAGCAGCAACATCCTGGGGTGGTCCGAGCAATGTTTATCATCTTGTCTACAATCTGCACATCAGACCTGTACTGTTGTCAAAATAAAGGAGGAGACTCCAGATCTGACTCACGTCCTTCATTGCTACCACAACCTAACCAAAGTTTTTAGCAAAAGTATAGCTATGTCTTTGCCACGTCATTGACATTACGATTGCTCGATTGAGCTATTACCAGGTACCACACCTCCAAGGGGATGCTTATTTTCTTTGTCCTAGCCCAAGCAAAAAGTCATACGAGACTACATTTCTGACTCTCTTAAAGCGGGAATTATCAGACCCTCATCGTCACCAGCAGGTGCTGGATTCTTTTTTGTTGGGAAGAAGGATGGGTCACTTTCGAAGTGCGTTGACTACCGAGGGTTAAACGACATAACAATAAAGAATAAATATCCTCTTCCTTTAATGACTTCTGCATTTGATCTCATTCAGGGTGCCAAAGTATTCACCAAACTGGACCTTCGTAACGTCTACCAGCTGGTCAGAATTAAGGAAGGAGACAAATGGAAGACTGCTTTCAACACCCCATCA
>JBBPBX010002086.1:45061-71182 GCA_038048925.1 Garcialebias charrua | reverse complement strand
CCCCAAGCAGCTCGGCGAAAGGACGTCCTTGGACGAGGAACTCTGCAGACCGTGAGCTCCGGCTCCCGAACCTGCTTCAGCGGATCTGGATACCCCCCTTTTTCAGCAACGGACACCCATGAGGCCTGTCCGTCCTACACAGGGATGATACACGCAAGGACACTCGAAGCTTTTCTCGCGGATGACCCCGGAGAAAGGAGAGTGGAAATGGAATAACTCTGCTGCTATCTGGCTAGCTCCCACGGTTAGCATGGCTAACCAGGGGCACCCACGACAACACGTGACGGAAGACAGCGTTGCTAACACGATTAGCGCGGCTACGAGCGGACAACGAAGGACTCTATTGTGAGGTATGTGAAAATGCTTGGCCAAGCTTGCTAGCTAACTTTCTCATGTTTTGCCTTTTCCGCTATCCTGTCCGGCCGAATCAACTGTAGAATTCATCGCGTAACTAAGTGTTTTTTACCGATGCTACGGTGCTTGAGGGCCCGTCTTAGCACCGCTAGCGGGCTCACGAGTACCTCAACGTTTAGCCCCTGCTAACAAGGAGACTCTCTGTCTAGCACAGTCTAGGAGGAGGATTTTCAGCTACCTATTCAGCTACGCTACCTGGTAGTTTTCCTATGCCTACAACGAAACATCGATGACACTGAGAGCTTATCCACCCAGGAGGCTATGGATGACTCTCTGACATTAACCATCTCAGGGCCCGAGGGGCCCTGGCGGGATGGACAAGGACAAGTGGCCTCGGTATTGCAGGTCCACCAGGCAGAAAAGCAACAGGAGCTTCAAGGGGCCACCAGCAAAAGAAGAGGAAAGGAGATGCCCCTGCACCATTACAAGCGCTCTCACTCACAGAAGGAGAGAAAATGCCAAATTTTTACCACCAGTTTCTGTGTTTTTAAGGAACACAGACTAGCTGGTTCGGAACGTCTAAACACACAAGAACACTCAGACCCTTGTGTAATAAAGAGAAATTGCCATGTACACACGACAATAAAATCTCAGACTACTGAATGTGTCCTGGTCCCGAAATGGGAACAGGGCCCCAGGTTTGCCCGCTCACGTAGTACGGGAACCTGACCTTTTGAGCCCAGTCTTCACTTGTAAAATGCTACAAGGAACTGGTGGTATGTGTGTGCGCACTAAACAATAAATCGTCTACTGTATGTGTAACTAAAAGCAAACATTGTTTCATGCATATACAAGAATGAAAGTACCAAAGCACAGACTACCCTGGTTCTTGACTCACCACTTTGGTGAAAAACAACCTACTAGGTCAAACTACGAACCGCAGTGGGACACACAAGCTTTGCCTGAGACAGTCAGACCTCGCAATGTCTTCTGCTAGGCAGACCAGCCTGCTCAAGAGTACGCGAGAGGGGTCGAAGGCCAACCCTTCTGCACTCAAATGAAGCAAGCAGCCACTAGACATCCCTCCCAGGCTCATGGTGCATGCACAGACCTGGAGGGTGTGCCTGACAAATGAACGGGTCATCACAACGGATACGTTGCGGGCTCAAGTTCTTCCTGGTGCCCAAAAGAGATGAATCCCTGAGACCGGTCCTGGTTCTCAGGACTCTGGGCAAGAAGACAAGAATTTTTCAAGTTTACACTGCAGTAGGTCCCCTAGTCTGTGAGACCTGGAGATTACGCATGTACGGTGGATTTGAAAGACGCCCGCTTCCATGTGGGCATCTGGAGGAGGCACATGAAATTCCTCTGGTTTGCCTTCGAAGGGAAAGTTTATAAATACAAAGTCTTACCCTTCGGTTTGAATACTGCTCCTCGTACATTTACTAAATGTCTGGATGCACCCCTGACCCCTCTTAGGAATCAAGGAGTCAGGATTATGAACTACCTGGATAACCTCCTGGTTTTTGGCCGGAAGCAGGACCAGTCACACTCCTGCAGGATGATCTCTCACCTGGAGTCTCTCAGATTTTTTTCAGTAAACCCAAAAAGGAGTGACCTGACCCTATCACGGATTACCATATTTCTGAGAGTATAGGTCTACACCATCCGGTACAAGGCATGGCTCATCCCGTGTGATCATCACAACGGACACCTCGGAAACAGGATGAGGAGGCAGTCTGCAGAAATCAGAATGCCCAAGGCCTCTGGAATGAGCAGGAAGCAAGATTGTACATGAACTTCCTACAGTTGTTGGCTGTATTCCTGTCAGCAAAATACTTCTTTGTTAAAGGTCTGATTGCGGGACGGCACGTCCTGGCGTAATCAGATAACAAAACCACGGTGTCCTTCAGTGACTGGGAAGGGGGGACGAGATCCCATGCCCTCCTCAGCCTGACACAGAGGATGCTCACTTGGTACGCTCCAGGATTATTGTCGCTCAGGGCGACTCAGGTTCCGAGTGAACTGAGTCATGGAGCGAATGCCCTTTCAAGAGGGTTTCTTTTGGAATCGGAATAAGACTGAACCCACGAGTCGTGGATCAGGTCTGGTCACGGTTTGGAAGAACTTTGTTGGGCTTGTCCCCATGCGGAGCCAGCTCACAATGTGACCTCTACTTCTCAATGTTCAGGGATACCATGGCAGTTGCCTTCTTACAGAGACCTGCTGACTCAGGCATGTGGGTAGCTTCTACACCCGCATCCGGAGCTGTGGCAGCCTTCAGCCTGGCCACTGAAGGGAATGGCTGAGGGCCTAAGGCCTGATTGTCTTTGTTCCAACAATAACAGCATACACAAGGGACACCCTTGGTGTTTATGTTTACTTGGGAGATGCTTCAGTGGAAGGGTTCCCCTCTCCTCTGACAGTTCTCCAACATCAGGATGGGCCTCTTTGACAGTCCTAGTAGTTGTCTGTTCATGAAGCAGATGAGGGACTCGTGCGTGTCCCTTATACATAAATTTTCCCCTAGGGACCTGGAAGGTTACCCTATGCTTGAACTGGGTTTTCTACCTCCACATTGCCATCTGATTGCCAGTGGCATAACGGGTCCCTTGCTCTTTTCCTCCTGCTTCTCAAGATTTCCAAGGAAAAAGGGGGATAATGAGTAATCACACTAGCAGAGGACCCTTATGCTGTCTCTAGCTGGTGTTTTCATTTATGTGTCCAGTGGTAACATCAGGACGATGTGTCTACATACAGCATTTTTCTTCTCAGGATGTGCTCTCTACATACCTTGTGGAGAGTTGCTAGGAAATGCCTGCCGTATTAAGGCAGATGTTCTCTCATGCATTTTGCTGAGCATTTCAAGGGCATGAATGGATTACGTTCCCATAGCAATCGTGTTGCACCGAGAGACCAACTGAAAGGGAACTGAAAGTTATGTACCATAACTCGTGTTCCCTGAAGAAGGGAACGAGGTGCAACACATCTGGCCCTTTCAATGCTGAAAGCTCGGTGAAGTGAATTTTAGAGGAAGATGGACGGGCGTCAGCCGCTTAAATGTCCAGAGGGCGGGGCCCCTGGCGCGACGCTGACGCCGTAGCCATTAAAGTGTGAGTGTATTACTTCAGGTAACCGTGCGGGGGGGGGGCGCTGATTCCCATCGCAATCGTGTTGCACCTCGTTCCCTTCTTCAGGGAACATGAGTTATGGGGCAGAACTTTCAGATTTGCATATCCAACATGTTCATGTGGTCCTCTTCTGTCTTCTACAAAACAATATTTATGTCAAGGCAGAGAAATGTGAGTTTCACATGACCAATACCACCTTTCTGGGTTTCAATATCACACCTGATCAAATATCCATGGATCCCTCAAAAAACTCTGCAGTTCTGGATTAGCCAATACCCCAATCATGTAAACAGTTACAACGTTTTCTTGGTTTTGCCAATTTCTATCGAGAATTTATTAAGAATTAGAGTTCCGTCGCTTCTCCCCTCCACGTTTTAACCTCCACCAAGAACTCTTTCCTGGAACTAAACTGCTGAATATGCCTTCATTAAATTGAAAGCCTTGTTTGCCACTGCTCCTATCCTTAGATTCCCCGATGTGGATAAAGAATTAATCGTTGAAGTCGATGCCTCAGATACAGGTATCGGGACCGTTTTAAGTCAACGCAGTAATGATGAAAAGATTCACCCATGTGCATTTTTCTCCTAATCTCTCTCCCCAGCCGAACGTAACTATGATGTCGGAGATCGAGAACTACTCGCTGTCAAGATGGCTCTTGAAGAATGGCGTCATTGGCTGGAGGGGGCCAATCCTCCCTTCATTGTTCTCAATGACCACAAAAAGCTCGAGTATCTGCGATCAGCCAAACGACTTAATCCTCGTCAAGCTAGGTGGGCTCTGTTTTTTGGACGATTAAAATGTTCTCTCTCTTATAGACCCGGGACCAAAAACGTCAAGCCAGATGCAATTATCTCGTATATTTGAGAAAGATCAGACCAGCGGCCCACAGGAATATATACTGCCCGAGACGGTTCGCTTGTCCATCACCCAGGTCGAGAGGGAGGTCAGGGAGGCCCACCAGAACCATCCACCACCCAGGGAATGCCCGGCTGACCACCGCTTCGTACCAGATCACCTCATTACTAAGGTACTCATGTTCTGCCATGCTTCGCCTATTTACTATCATCTGGGGATTTAGAGAACTTTAGCCATAATCAAGTCACAGTTCTGGTGGGGTTCCTTGTCTAAGGACGTTAGATAGTTTGTTGGAGCCTGTACCTAATGCTCCCTGGCTAAACCCTCTCGACGTGCACCGGCGGGTCTCCTGAGGCCACTACCCATACCATCACGCCCCTGGTCACATCTTGCGATAGATTTTGTCACTGGCTTACCACAGTCTGGAGGTAAAACAGTCATTCTAACTGTCATCGACAGGTTTTCCAAGATGGTCCATTTGATTGCATCGGAGGGACTACCCACAGCCAAGAAACTAAGCAATGTCATGATAACAAGCTCCAAGATGGCGCCTATTGTCACGGGCTGCTGTCTAACTCGTCTCCTGAACTTTTTACTGTTGTTCGTGTTCTGCCTTCTTTTCATCGACGATGCATCCTCGCTCCTGGTCTATGATCGCTCAACTCTTCTAAGTCTCCGAGACTCGCTGATCAACACACCGGCTACTGGCAAATATGGACATTTCAAGCCTCCTCCACCACCACCGTTCCTGGCTTCGATCCCAGCCTACCTACAACGCAACGCGACCACGCTGCCACGCAACAAGCGGCGCAGGAGACGCGGAACGAGGGCAGGCGTCCTGGTGAGATTTAAAAAGTATCTGTCGTCTCACAACACGCCGACTGCTGACTTACCTCCTGAATTCAGCGTCTTTGATGTCCGCCGTTCCTTCGCTCGTCGCCACAGAAGCCTTGTTGCCATCAATCATGTCGCCAGCGACCAGTATCCATCTTGCCCCCCGGTGAGGAAAACAGTGGAGCGAGGCAGCGTTAAACAACACCTCCGCCCGCTCGCTCGAGCTGAGAGTGACGTAACTGGCAGCGTTCCAGTACGTGCAGCATTGTTTAACGCCAGATCAATTACTAATAAAACTTTTATATTAAGTGATTTGATCTCAACTCATCGTCTGGATCTGTTTTTGATTACTGAAACCTGGCAGAAAACAGGAGATAACAGCTCCTTCTCTGAACTCCTCCCAAATGGCTACTCCCACCTGAGCGCTCCGCGTGGGGCTGGAAAGGGAGGGGGCCTGGCTGCTGTGTTCAGTGATGCATTCAAGTACCGTTTGTTGCCTCAGAAAAACTATTCCAGTTTTGAAAGTATGATTTTTGTGCTGGAATCTGCTAAACCTATTTTGTGTGGCGTTTTTTATAGGCCCCCACAATACAATAAAAACTTTGTCAGTGAGTTTTCAGAACTACTGGCGGACTTGCTACCAAAGTTTGACTCTTGGCTTTTCTGTGGAGACTTCAACGTGCACACCTGCTGCCCAAGTAATCAGCTTGGATGTGAGTTTCAGAACCTCCTGGACTCTTTTAACCTGTCACAGTCGATCTCGGGGGCCACACACACCCTGGGTCATACACTGGATTTAATTATCTCCCACGGCCTTCAAATACCTGCTGTGGAGATCCTGGACACCTGTATCTCAGACCATTTTCCCATATTATTTGAATTTTTCACCACTCCTGCACCAAAGGCTATTCTCCCAGCACGTTTCTGCCGCTCCATCAACCCATTAACTCCAAATGAGTTTACTGATGCCTTTAAGAGCACTGAATTCTGCTCTGCTGTCAGTCTGGACCCATCTCTACATCCTGAGGACTTCATCAGCTCCTTCTATCACACCTGCACGACGATCATGGACTCCATCGCTCCTCTCAAACAGGCATCTTCAAAAAACAGACCATCACCATGGCTCAACGAAACGACGCGAGCTCTTCGACAACGTTGCAGACAAGCAGAGCGAAAATGGAAGCGCGACCGGCTTCATGTATCTCAGGGAATACTGAGAGACTGTCTCTGTGAGTATCATAATGCTGTGAAACAGGCCAAGTCACAGTACCTCTCCAACTTAATCTCCACCAGCTCCAACCGGCCGAGGACGCTTTTCAGCACACTCCAGTCTGTCATCAATCCATCTGTCAATGTTCTGAAAACTGCCACACAGTCTACCTGTGATGACTTTCAGAGCTATTTTGTCAACAAAATAGACTCTATCAGACAGAACATTGTCAGTTCATCCAACACCATCCTGTCATGTACCTCTACAATAACCACTGCTGTTTTTGACCAGTTTGATCTCGTCTCACTGCCTCAACTCACCAAGGTGGTTCAGCAGATGAAACCAACAAACTGTTCTCTGGACATCATTCCCTCTAAAATGTTCAAACAATGCTTTGATGTAATTGGTCCTTGTGTTTTGTCATTTATCAACAGCTGTCTAACTTCAGGTTTTGTGCCATCTGCTTTCAAACATGCTGTGGTCAGGCCTCTTCTAAAAAAACCAGGCCTAGATCCTACAGCTCTCTCTAATTTCAGGCCAGTTTCCCATCTGTCATTTCTATCAAAGGTCCTAGAAAAGATTGTTTTTATTCAACTTCAATCTTTTCTAGAACTCAACAACCTGTTTGAAAAATTTCAGTCAGGTTTTCGAGCTCGTCACAGTACTGAATCTGCACTGCTCAAAGTACAGAATGACATTCTTCTGTCCCTGGATGCAAAAAACCCTGCTCTGCTGGTGATGTTAGACCTCTCAGCAGCTTTTGACACCGTCGACCATCAGGTACTAATCAACCGCTTGTCTCAGCAGGTTGGCCTCCAGGGAGCTGTGCTTGAGTGGTTCAAATCTTACCTGTCTGGGAGAACTTTTTCTGTCATGATAGGCGATCTGTCCTCCTCTTCATCAACCCCTCTGACCTCTGGCGTACCACAGGGATCTATTCTAGGGCCAGTCCTCTTCTCTCTTTACATGCTGCCATTAGGATCAATCATTGCACGTCATAACCTGTCTTTTCACATGTATGCAGACGATTTACAAATCTATCTGCCAGTCACTCCCAACCCCTCACTCAGTTCAAACACTCTTGTCAACTGCTTAAATGACATTAAGCACTGGCTCTCTCAAAACTTCCTCCACCTAAACACAGATAAAACTGAATGCATTTTGTTTGGTGCACCTGATGACACCAGCAACATCCTTCCCAGTCCCAGTGTTGGTTTTCCCCTCCCCCACTTCAACTCGGTGGTCAGAAATCTTGGAGTGCAGCTTGACTCCAATTTAAAGTTTGATAAACAGATCAGTTCTGTTGTCAAGACCAGCTTCTTTCAGCTCCGTCTGCTCTCCAAAGTCAAGTCATTTCTTAGTCGTGGTGATCTGGAGAAGGCCATCCATGCCTTTGTGACCTCCAGACTTGATTATTGTAATGCTTTGTATCTTGGCATTAATCAATCCTCCATCTCCCGTTTACAGCTTGTACAGAACTCTGCCGCGCGCTTTTTGACCAACACACGAAAATATGAACACATCACTCCTGTCCTGTCCTCTCTACACTGGCTCCCAGTTCAGTTCAGGATACAGTTCAAGTTGCTGCTGTTTGTTTTCAAAGCTCTGAATGGACTTGCTCCCCTCTACATCTCAGAACTTCTGAAAGTCCATCAGCCTGGCAGGGACTTACGATCTGCCAGTCAACACCTGCTGGAGGTGCCTCGCTCGAGGTACAAGCAATGGGGAGACCGGTCATTTTCTGTCGCCGGCCCAAAAGCCTGGAACAGCCTCCCCCTTGAGCTGCGTGCCACCTCCGATCCGACTCTGTTCAAAACCAAATTGAAGACCCACTTGTTCAAAAAAGCTTTCAGTGTGTAACTTTTATTATTTTGTATTTTAGTATGTAGCATCTTTATTTCAATTGCATTTTTATTTCCACTTGTTCAAAAAAGCTTTCTGTATGTAACTTTTATTACTTGTGTTATTTTAGTATGTAGCATTTTTTATTTCCATTGCCTTCTTTTATCGCTGTGGTTTCTTATTCTATTTTCATTGATTTATTGTTCCCGTTTATTCTTCTTTTTATCCTGTTAAGCACCTTGGTCAATGCAAGGCATTGTGGAAGGTGCTATACAAATAAAGTTTATTATTATTATTATTATTATTATAAAGGAAGTGTTCAAATTACATGGGATACCCAAGAACATTGTGTCTGATCGTGGTCCCCAATTCATCTCAAAGTTTTTGGGCGAGTTCTGTAAGACCCTTGGCATTGAACTAAGTCTCTCCTCAGGCTATCAACCCCAGACTGATGGACAATCTGAGTGTGCCAATCAGGAGATGGAGACCCGCCTATGCATTCTATGTGGTGATGGGACCAAATGGGAAGAACATCTTCCTATCGTTGAGCATGCTATGAACTCCCTTCCTTTGAGCGCCACTGGTCTGTCTCCATTCTATGTCGTCGATGGATTCCAGCCACCGGTGTTTGCTGCCCACAACCAGGCTGCCATGGTCCCCTCTGCGTTCCAAGCAGCTCAACGATGTCGCCAAGTCTGGACCAAGGCCCGCAAACAACTCCTCAAGACTTCTGCAGTCTACACAAGGATGGCCAACCATCACAGGACCCAAGAACCTGCTTATCAAGAAGGACAAAAAGTGTAGCTATCCACCAAGGACTTGCCTCTTTGTGTTGACTGCAGGAAATTGGCTCCCCGCTTCATTGGACCTTTCCCCATTTCCAAGGTGGTGAACCCGATGGCAGTCAAGCTTAGGCTCCCTAGCACAATGAAGATCCATCCCACGTTCCATGTGTCCCGGGTCAAGCCCGTCCAGTATTTTTGGTTCATGCCCACCTCCAGGCCTCCTCCTCCCGCCCGACTCATTGATGGCTACCCTGCCTACACCATCAACCGCATAATGCGTTCTCGACGCTGGGGACAGGGTGTCCAGTACTTCATTGACTGGGAGGGTTATGGCCCTGGGGAACGTTCATGGGTGACTGCTCGCCACGTCTTGAACAAGCTCATCGCCCGGTTCCACCGGGATCACCCTGATCAGCCTAGTGGTCCGTCAGGAGCCGGACCTTAAGAAGGGGTACTGTCATGATCCACATTCTGTCTGCCATAGTTATAGTTATATTCTTAGTTTATCATGTAATGTTCACAACAATCACATGTTCCCTCCGCCCTCATGCCCAATGCCTCATTAACGATCATTGCACTCACCTGTTTGTTCCTGTATTTAAGCTCCACGTCCACAGTCATTCCTTACTAGATTCATGAATGGTTTTGCCTAGTAATTGTCCAGCGCCCATGTCTTGTCTTGTCTTGCTTGCTACAACTCTGTTTTGGTTTTTTGGTCTCACGTCTTTTCCCTCAGCCCCCAACGGTACTGTTTCGGACTCTGCTTTTCTGGTTTTGACTCCTGCACACGCTACTGGACTTCACCCTTCTGCCTCTCCCCTTGTCGGATCTGATCAACCATCTGCTTCATGGAAACGAACCCAAGACTGCCTTTCATGACCACGAGATAAGCCTGCCTCTTCCAACATTATTCGCCTCTCTGCCAACCTGTCTATTATCCCGCTTCGAAACAAGGAAAACCCCCTTTGTGTGAAAGTCCGCACGAAGGACCAACGTAAACAAGGAAGTAAAACTGGACTACGTCACCACGGTCTATGTCATCAAGGAATTCCCTTCCGATCAGAAACAGCTTAAAAAGGTTAGTGTTTTTATTAAAGATAAAAACATCTACCTGTTCAAGCCCTGTCACTAATATTATAATCTCTTGTGCAGAACTCAAGTTGCCAGTGACGATCAGGACCCATTCCAGTGTCCTGTTTCTTAATAAAATTGTTAAAACTTTTCCAGTGTTCGGTTTATTAGTGAAACTCAAAACCTCAGTCTTGACAAATAATAAACTTTATTTGTATTGCACCTTCCTACAATGCGTTGCATTGACCAAGGTGCTACTACGGTGGAGAGGACAATTCAAAATGTTGACAGTGTGGAAGTTTTATTTTTCATTGGCGAGGATGTCAGATTCCAAAGATTTAAGGACTATGTTGGGCCTCGCTACATTGTCCCCAGTGAGAGATATTTTTCCGACGTAACGTTACCCGAGTTACAAGCCGTCATTTCTGACATTATTGAGAAGCTAATAGCCGATAGCACGACTTGTTGGGTGAGTTTTACCACAGACATTTGGACGTCGTGTTAGCCATGTTAGCATGATTAGTCTTATGGGCCAATGAATCAACAAAAACTTTGATCTTTAAAAGTCTGTCCTTCATGCACGGGAGTGCAGAGGATCCCACACTGCAGCTAGGAACCTGGAACAAGCCTCCACAAGTGAGACAGCCTCGCAGCTGACTAATGCTAATAAATAACATTTAACACTTTTCATTTAATATAAGTTAAAGTGCTATGCATATCATATGGCTGTTACTGAATATATGTCACCAGCTCTTACAGCTGTTGTACAGTATTTGTAGTAAATAAGCCTAAATAAGAGGACTATGTTCAGACAAAGTAATGTATATAAAATATTGGTATCGGCATTGGTTATTGGCCAAATAAGTTTTAACATATTGGATATTGGTCAAAAATCTGAAAGTTATGCACCATAACTCATGTTCCCTGAAGGAAGAGAACGCGGTGCAACATACTTTCTATGGGAATTGTGCCCCCGAGCGATTACCTAAAGGAATATACTCACGCCTTTATGGCTAGGGGCGTCACCGCTGCGCCAAAGGCCCCGCCCTCTGGGTACTTAAGCGGCTTGCGCCCCTCCATCTTTCTCCAAAATTGCACTTCACCGAGCTTTCAGCATTGAAAAGGGCCAGATATGTTGCACATCGTTCCCTTCCTTCAGGGAACATGAGTTATGGTGCACAACTTTCAGTTCCCTTTCAGTCTGGTCTCTTGGTGCAACATACTTGCTATGGGAACGTAATCCATTCACACCCTTGAAATGCTCAATAAAATGCATGCTAGTGTGAATGTCTGCCCTTGACCAACAGGCATCTCAAGGCTACTTTCTACTGTGTGTTAGAAAGGACAGCCTGAGTGACGTCATACACTGTAACATCCAAACTGTAATGCTTTGCAAAAGTGTTTAATGAGCTCCAGTTCGCAGCAGCGCAGATGTCTGCAACTGGTACACCCTTGAATAATGACCAGGAAGTGGCCAAGCCCCGAGTGGAGTGAGCATGCACTCCAGAGGGTACCTGTTGACCTTTGCTACTGTACGCCCTTTTAATGGCCTCAGTCACCCAATGTGAGAGGCGTTGTTTTGATAGGGCCCTCCCGGTAGCAGGTGCTGCAAAGCAGACGAACAGTTGGTTTGTTTTTCTCCATTCGGCTGTTCTCTGCATGTAAGTGCGTAAAGCTCTCACGGGGCAGAGAGCCTTCAACCTTTCCTGTTCCTGAGTAAGGACAGGAGCAGGTGGGAAGGAGGAGAGATCAAAGTCTAGACTCCTGTGGTTCAAAGTCAAGACCTTGGGAGTGTATGCGGGATTAGGCCTTAGTGTGACCTTTGACCCGTCAGGGGCGAATCTGGTACACATTGGATGTACAGACAATGCATGGAGGTCACCCACGCGTTTCGCCGAGCAAAGTGCCAGGAGTAGAGCAGTTTTATAAGATAATAAATCTATCTTAACCTCGCTCAGTGGCTCGAATGGGGGGTCACAGAGAGCCCCCAGGACCAGGCCAAGATCCCAACCAGGGGTCAGGGTCCTGCTGGGTGGTTTAGTCCGAAGGACACCCTTCATAAATCTTATTATGATTGGATGTGCTCCAGGTGTCCTGTGTCCCCAGCCTTCGTGACAGGCTGAAATAGCTGATAGGAAAACTGAAAGTTATGCACCATAACTCATGTTCCCTGAAGAAGGGAAGGAGGTGCAACACAATTGCTATGGGAATCAGCGCCTCCGCGCTGTGGCCTGAAGTAATACACTCAAGCTTTTACGGCATGGGCGTCAGCGTCGCGCCAGAGGCCTCGCCCTCTGGACTTTTAAGCAGCTGACGCCCATCCATCCATTCATCCATCTTCTTCCGCTTATCCGGGGTCGGGTCGCGGGGGTAGCAGCCTAAGTAGGGAGGCCCAGACTTCCCTCTCCCCAGCCACTTGGAGCAGCTCCTCCGGGGGAATCCCAAGGCGTTCCCAGGCCAGCCGAGAAACATAGTCCCTCCAGCGCTGTCCTGGGTCTTCCTCTGGGTCTCCTCCCGGTGGGACATGCCCGGAACACCTCACCAGGGAGGCGTCCAGGAGGCATCCTAACCAGATGCCCGAGCCACCTCAACTGGCTCCTCTCGATGTGGAGAAGCAGCGGCTCTACTCCGAGTCCCTCCCGGATGACTGAGCTTCTCACCCTATCTCTAAGGGAGAGTCCAGACACCCTGCGGAGAAAACTCATTTCAGCCGCTTGTATCCGAGATCTCGTTCTTTCGGTCACAACCCAAAGCTCATGACCATAGATGAGGGTGGGAACGTAGATCGATCGGTAAATTGAGAGCTTTGCCTTTTGACTCAGCTCTCTCTTCACCACGACAGACCGGTACAGCGCCCGCTTCACTGCGGATGCTGCACCTATCCGCCTATCGATCTCACGCTCCAGTTTTCCCTCATTCGAGAACAAGATCCCGAGATACTTGAACTCCTCCACTTGGGGCAGGACGAAAACCACACTGCTCCTCCTGAATCCGAGGTTCGACTATCCGACGGACCCTCTTCTCCAGAACCCCTGAATAGACCTTACCAGGGAGGCTTAAGAGTGTGATCCCCCTATAGTTGGAACACACCCTACGGTCCCCCTTTTTGAATAGGGGAACCACCACCCCAGTCTGCCAATCCAAGGGAACTGCCCCCGATGTCCACGCGATATTGCAGAGTCGCGTAAGCCAACACAACCCTACAACATCCAGAGCCCTAAGGAACTCCGGGCGAATCTCATCCACCCCCGGAGCCTTGCCACCGCGGAGCTTTTTAACCACCTCGGCGACCTCAGCACCAGAGATCGGAGAACCCGACCCAAAGTCCCCAGGCTCTGCTTCCTCAGTGGAAGACGTGCCAGTAGGATTGAGGAGGTCTTCGAAGTATTCCGCCCACCGACTCACAACATCCCGAGTTGAGGTCAGCAGCACGCCACCTCCACCATAAATGGTGTTGGTCTCGTACCTCTTTCCCCCCCTGAGACGCCGGATGGTGGACCAGAATCGCCTCGAAGCCGTACGGAAGTCATTCTCCATGGCCTCTCCGAACTCCTCCCACGCCCGAGTTTTTGCCTCAGCAACCACCCGAGCCGCATGCCGCTTGGACTGCCGGTACCTATCAGCTGCTTCCGGGGTCCCACAAGCCAAAAAGGCCCAATAGGACTCCTTCTTCAGCCTGACAGCATCCCTCCTGCCAGCATCCCTCGTCCTGGTTGTGAAACACTGGACCAGCTCTACACCCTCAACAGAGTCCTGGAGGGTATGTGGGAGTTTGCCCAACCAGTTTACATGTGCTTTGTGGACTTGGAGAAGGCATTCGACCGCATCCCTCGTGGGGACCTGTGGGGGGTTAGAGAAGGCATTCGACCGCGTCCCTCGTGGGGTTCTGTGGGGGGTACTCCGGGAGTATGGGGTACCAGGCCCTTTGATAAGGGCTGTTAGGTCCCTGTACGACCGGTGTCAGAGCTTGGTCCGCATTGCCGGCAGTAAGTCAGGCTCGTTTCCGGTGAGAGTTGGACTCCGCCAAGGTTGCCCTTTGTCACCGATTCTGTTCATAACTTTTATGGACAGAATTTCTAGGCGCAGCCAAGGTGTTGAGAGGATCCGTTTTGGTGACCTTAGAATCGCTTCTCTGTTTTTTGCAGATGATGTGGTCCTACTGGCTTCATCAGTTCGTGATTTACAACTTTCACTGGAGCGGTTTGCAGCCGAGTGTGATGCGGCCGGGATGAGGATCAGTTCCTCCAAATCCGAGGCCATGGTCTTGAGCCGGAAAAGGGTAGCATGCCCTCTCCGGGTCGGGGAGGAGGTCCTGCCCCAAGTGGAGGAGTTTAAGTATCTCGGGATCTTGTTCACGAATGAGGGAAAACTGGAGCGTGAGATCGATAGGCGGATAGGTGCAGCGTCCGCAGTGAAGCGGGCGCTGTACCGGTCTGTCGTGGTGAAGAGAGAGCTGACGCCCATCCATCTTTCTCTAATAAATGCACTTCACCGAGCATTCAGCATTGAAAGGGCCATATGTGTTGCACCTCGTTCCCTTCTTCAGGGAACATGAGTTATGGTGCATAACTTTCAGTTCCCTTTCATTCGGTCTCTCGGTGCAACACAATTGCTATGGGAACGTAATTCATTCACGCCCTTGAAATGCTCAGCAAAATGCATGTGAGAACATCTGCCTTAATACGGCAGGCATTTCCCAGCCGCTCTCCACAAGGTATGTAGAGAGCACAGCCTGAGAAGAAAAATGCCACATGTAGAAACATCGTCCTGATGTTACCACTGGGCACATAGATGAAAACACCAGTTAGAGACAGCATAAGCGTCTTCTGCTAGTGTGATTACTCCACATCTCCTTTTTCCCTGGAAAACTTGAGAAGCAGGAGGAAAAGAGCAAGGGACCTATTACGCCACTGGCAATCAGATGGCAATGTGGAGGTAAAAAACCCAGTACAAGCACAGGGTAACCTTCCAGGTCCCCAGGGAAAAAAATTATGTACAAGGGGCACGCACAAGTCCCTCATCTGCTTCTTGAACAGACATCTACTAGGACTGTCAAAGAGGCCTATCCTGATGTTGGAGAACTGTCAGAGGAGAGGGGAACCCTTCCACTGAAGCAACTCCCAAGTAAACATAAACACCAAGGGTGTCCCTTGTGTATGTTGTTGTTGTTGCTAAGAAGGCAACTACCATGGTATCCCTGAACTTTGAGAAGTACAGGTCACATTGTGAACTGGCTCCACATGGGAACAAGTCCACCGAGGTTCTTTTAACCCGTGACCAGACCTGATCCACGAGTCGTGGGTTCAGTCTTCATTCTGATTCCAAAAGAGGCCCTCTTGAGATGGCATTCACTCCGTAACTCAGTTCACTCGGAACATGAGTCATCCTGAGCGACAATAATCCTGGAGCGTAACATGTACCATATTTTTTGGTGTATAGGTCGCACCTTTTTATAGTTTTTTCAAGGCCTGCGACCTATACACCAGTGCGACCTATTTTTTCCATATTTTTAGACCAATTTTTGGCTGAGTTATGACCCTTTTTCACTTTGGCAGAAAATGGTGCAGTACCACTTTCGGCCGCTAGGGGCGCAGTGCAGTACCACTTCCAGAGGAGTACACCGACCCAAGAAGAAGAAGTAGACCGTTTCCAGCTCATGTGCCCGAAAAAAAGCTCCTCTGCTCGGACTGATTCTGTCGGCCTCTTGGGCTGGATGTAGCTTATGTTAGCTCTGTTTGTTTGCTGTTTGTCAGCAAGATAAGTCAAGAACCACTCAGCGGATTTTTCTGAAACTTACAGAATGGAATGGAATCACAGTGTGGACGTTTACAAGTGAGTACCTTTATTAGATGTTTGAGATAAAAAAATAAAAAAACGATCTTTTTGTAGCATTTAGCTTCTAGTGTTAGCTTCTGTATTTGTTATAAATAGCTTCGAAACCACTCGGTGTATATTTATTTCTGCTTCCAGAGTAATTATAACACTCCAATGTACTAAACTATGTCCTGGATGAATCATTTGAGACGAGATTCAATTTTTTATTCGTTTTACATCTGTGTACTTCTGTTTACGTCACAAATAGCTTCAAAACCACTTGGTGTTTATTTTTTCTGCTTACAGAGTGCAATTATAGGAGCTTTAATGTACGTTACTATGGTCTTGAGAAAACATTTGACCTAAAATTCGATTTTTTTATTCGTGTTCTGAGAGACGGACTCCTCTCGTATTTAGCTTTGTTAGCTTCTGGTTTTACTTCTGTTTGCTTATAAATAGCTTCAAAACCACTCGGTGTATATTTTTTCTGCTTACAGAATGCAATTATAGGAGCTTTAATGTACGTTACTATGGTCTCGAGAAAACATTTGACCTAAAATTTGATTTTTTATTCGTGTTCTGAGAGACGGACTCCTCTCGTGTTTAGCTTTGTTAGCTTCTGGCAGACATTAGCAGCAGAGCTAAACACTCGGTCCATATTGCCGGGTTGACTCAGCGGTCACGCGGCGCGTCAGCGGTGGATGACGCGTTACGTCGGCGGTGACGTAGGTGCAACCTATACACCGGTGCAACCTATTTATAGATTTTTCCAATTTATTGATAAATATTGGACACTGCAACCTATACAACGGTGCGACCTATACAACGGAAAATACGGTAAGCATCTTCTGTGTCAGGCTGAGGAGGGCTTGGGATCTCGTCCCCCTTTCCCAGTCAATGAATGAAACTGTGGTTTTGTTATCTGATTACACCAGGACGTGCTGTCCCGCAATCAGACCTTTACAAAAGAAGTATGTTGCTGACAGGAATAAAGCCAACAACTCCAGGAAGTTGATGTACAATCTACTTCCTGATCATTCCAGAGGCCGTGGGCATTCTGATTTCTGCAGACTGCCTCCTCATCCTGTTTCCAGGGTGTCCGTCGTGATAATCACACGGGATGACACCTTAGCTTACGAGACCCCTTTCATGAACACGGACAGGGGGACCGGGGCCCTCAGGCACTTTGAGATGATTCTAAACTTTTTTCTGCTCACCCAGACGGGGGCAGGTTATATTTGTTGGTTTAGCCATGCATGCCGGACCCGTATCCTCACCAATGCGTGTGGCAAACAGGGTATGGTTTCCGCCAAGAGGCCTAAAGAGGTGTTGGCACGCTTACAGGGGAATCCGTTGATTCAGTTTAAACTTTTGCCAGGCAACAGCGAATCAAGGAAGCACGTTCCTCTGAGAGCCATGCCTTGTACCGGATGGTGTAGACCTGTACTCCCAGAATTACGGTAATCCGTGACGGGGTCGGGTCACTCCTTTTGTTGGTTTATGAAAAATCCGAGAGACTCCAGGTGAGAGATCACCCAGGAGTGTGACTGGGCCTGCTCCCGGCCAAAAACCAGGAGGTAATCCAGGTAGTTCATAATCCTGACTCCTTGATTCCTAAGAGGGGTCAGGGCTGCATCCAGACATTTAGTAAATGCATGAGGAGCAGTTGTCAAACTGAAGGGTAAGACTTTGTATTTATAAGCTTTCCCTTTGATGGCAAAACCGGAAGAATTTCCTGTGCCTTCCAGACACCCACATGGAAGCAGACGTCTCTCAAATCCACTGTACATGCGTAGTCTCCAGGTCTCACGGACCGGAGGACCTGCCGCAGTGTCAACATTTTGAATTGAAAAATTCTTGTTTTCTTGCCCAGAGTCCTGAGATCCAGGGCCGGTCTCAGGTATTCATCTCTTTTTGGGCACCAGGAAGAACTTGAGCCCGCAACGCATCCCCTGGGAGGGATGTCTAGCGGCTGCTTGCTTCATTTGAGTGCGGAAGGGGTGGCCTTCGACCCCTCCCACGTACTCTGGAGCAGGCTGGTCTGCCCAGCAGAAGACATTGCGAGATCTGACTGTCTCAGGCAAAACTCGTGTGTCCCACTGCGGTTCGTAGTTTGGCCTAGTAGGTTGTGTTCCACCAAGTGGTGAGTTAAGAACCAGGGTAGTCTGTGCTCTGGAACTTTCATTCTTGTATATGCATGAAACAGTGTTTGTTTTTCATTACACATACAGTAGACCAGTTATTGTTTAGTGCGCACGCACATATACTCAGCTCCTTGTAGCATTTTACAAGTGAAGTCTGGGCTCAAAAGGTCAGTTTCCCGTGCTATGTGAGCAGGCAAACCTGAGGCCCTGTTCCATTTTGGGACAAGGACACATTCAGTAGTCTGAGATTTTATTGTCGTGTGTGGATGACAACCACAGCAGACTAGTTATTGTTTAGGGCGCACACACGCGCCACTAGCTCCTTGTAGCATTTTACAAGTAAAGTCTGGGCTCAAAAGGTCAGATTCCCGTACTGCGTGAGCGGGCAAACCTGAGGTCCTGTTCCCATTTTGGGGCCAGGACATATTCAGTAGTCTGAGATTTTATAGTCGTGTGTGGATGACAACCACAGCAGACTAGTTATTGTTTAGGGCGCACACACACGCCACTAGCTCCTTGTAGCATTTTACAAGTGAAGTCTGTGCTCGAAAGGCCGGGTTCCCGTAATGCGTGAGCGGGCAAACCTGGGGCCCTGTTCCCATTTTGGGACCAGGACACATTCAGTAGTCTTGAGATTTTATTGTCATGTGTGGATGGCAATTTTTCTTTATTACACAAGGGTCTGAGTGTTCTTGTGTGCTTAGACGTTCTGAACCAGCTAGTCTGTGTTCCTTAAAAAACATAGAAACTGGTGGTAAAAACTAGGCATTTACTCTCCTTCTGTGAGTGAGAGCACCTGTAATGGTGCAAGGGCATCTCCTTTCCTCTTCTTTTGCTGGTGGCCCCTTGCAGCTCCTGTAGCTTTTCTGCCTGGTCGGCCTGCGATACAGAGGTCACTTGTCCTTGTCCATCCCGCCAGGGCCCCTCGGGCCCTGAGATGGTTTAACGTCAGAGAGTCATCCATAGCCTCATGGGTGGATAAGCTTTCAGCGTCATTGATGTTGCAAGGAAAAAACTACCAGGTAGCGTAGCTGAACAGGTAGCTGAAAATCCTCCTCCTGGACTGTGCTGGACAGAGTCTCCTCGTTAGCCGGGGCTAAACGTGGAGGTACTTGTGAGCCCGCTAGCGGTGCTAAGATGGGCCCTTGAAAAACGTGGCATCGGTAAAAAACACTTTGTCATGCGATGAATTCTACCGTCGATTCGTAGGATAGCGGAAAAGGCAAAATATGAGAAGGTTAGCTAGCAAGCTTGTCCAAGCATTTTCACATACCTCACGATGGAGTCCTTCATTGTCCTCTCGTAGCCGCGCTAATCGTGTTAGCAACGCTGTCTTCCGCCGCGTGTTGTCGTGGGTGCCCTTGGTTAGCCATGCTAACCGTGGAAGCTAGCCAGATAACGGCGGAGTTATTCCATTTCCACTCTCCTTTCTCTGGGGTCATCCACGAGAAAAGCTTTGAGTGTCCTTGCGTGTAGCATCCCAGAGCAGAGCGGACAGGCCTTGTGGGTGTCCGTTGCTGAAAAGGGGGGTATCCAGATCCGCTGAAGCAGGTTTGGGAGCCGGAGCTCACGGCCTGCCAGAGTTCCTCGTCCGAGGATGTCCTCTCGCCGAGCTGCTCGGGGCTGCTGGCCTGTTAGCTTCGTCAGCTTAGCAGGTAGCATGCTTCGCAGTTAGCGTTCGCTAATCGAGCAATAGAAAAGCAGAAGAGAAAAAGGCACGGGAGCTGGGGCTCGCTGGCCTACTGGTCTTCTTTGACTTTTGGGTTTTCGCATTACCTTCTCGGGAGCCGTGACTGAGAAGAGTTAAGCTCGTTAGCAGTGCTAACGTCGTCCGGGGACGTCTCCTTCCTCGTGTCGCTTTCGCTTGCTCGCCTGCAAGTTGTTAGCAGGGTAGCGGTGTCACTCATTCAGTGCCCTCGAGCGAAGCGATCTGTGGAGAGAGGAGAAGAAAACTTCAAGGTGAAGAAAAATGTGCCGGGCCAGCCTTCGCCAGCCCAGCAGTCCATAGTAGAAGATTCTCTGTATGCTCTGTGTAGGGAGCGAGCTCACCATTGGTCGAGCGATGAAGATACAGAGAAGATCCAAGAAGAGTGTTTCAGGTATTTGCGAGGTGAAGGGCAAAAAGAGAAAGATGGACGGGCGTCAGCCGCTTAAATGTCCAGAGGGCGGGGCCTCTGGCGCGACGCTGACGCCCATGCCGTAAAGGCGTGAGTGTATTACTTCAGGTCACCGTGCGGAGACGCTGATTCCCATAGCAATTGTGTTGCACCGAGAGACCGAATGAAAGGGAACTTTAATCGTTGGATAAGAACAATCTTTTTCCAGCCTCTTGAAGGAAAGTCAGGAGCTGAGCCAAGTCGCATGCATAAGAAATAATATTTCTTTCTGAGCACCAGGCTTCAAAAATACGCCACTTCTGTGCTTATAGGGACTGTGTTGAACCAGCACGGGCATTTTGTATGGTTATTACCACATTTCAGTGACGTGCGGTGAGGTTCATGGCTGGTGAGGCACTGTGCAGTTTTTTTTCATATGTATAATAAAAAACAGACAAAAAATGTTCTCCACATTTTGGCTTCTGTCTGCCATAGCTTCTTCAGCGCTTTGGATACTTTGGATAGCATTATTTTCTTCTTTTATAATACATGAACCCTACAGAGTAGTTTATTCGCCATTTGATTGGCAGCAGTTAACGGGTTGTGTTTAAAATCTCATATCAGCAATCTTTACACATACAAACTGTAGCACACAAAAAAGCACATTTAATTTGGAGAAAAAATTATTTTAGTCTTACTTTTACTTATAAATTAAATTAAACTATAACAAAATCTATTTTTATTTTACAGAAAAGAGCTGTGAGAATTATTACAAGAAAGCCTTAATGTCATCTATCTAATATATTATTTAAACAACTCAAAGTACTGAAGTTTTATGATTTGGTGGACTATAATATTTTGTTAGTAATAGAACCCTCAAATGTTCAAATGTATTTTGTTAAGAGAGAAAGCTGCTAGTCTAAAGGGAACTGAAATTTTTGCAAAGCCAAGCTATAGAACTAGTTTGAAGGGACGGTTTATTTCAATACAGGGAGTTGAATTGTGGAATGTTTTGGGAAATCATGTTAAAAATGTAAACTCTGTGCTTATGTTTAAAAATGATCAAAACTAAATTGTTAACAAAATACTAAAACTTTTAGTTAAGTGTTTAATGTTCTAGATATTTGTAGATTGTGAAAAGTTACTCTTTTTGCTCTGTTTGCGCTGTCACTTTTCCTCCTGCAGCGCGAGGCTGAAACAGAACCCTGAGCTCAGTAGCCCCGCCTCCAGAGGCTCGCCGCGTGTGTGTGTGTGTGTGTGTGTGTGTGTGTGTGTGTGTGTGTGTGTGTGGATGTAACTGGACACCTTCACAGCCGTTTTATGAGATCGCTCAGCGCACACATACAGTTTTAGACAAAAACACGAGACATTATATTCACCAGCTAAACTATAGAAATGTAGTTTATATAGCAAAAGTATTTGGACATTTTAATAGCGACATAAAAGAGGCAGGAATTTTCCTGCCTTCCCAAATCGCTCACAGCTGTAGCACGTCAGCGAGTGATTGCGCAATCTGAAGTGAAGCAGCCGGTGCCTCTCTGCGCAGGTCTCTGCTGAGTGTTTGAACGCTAAATAAGAAAAATCGGCGATTTTGAATAAAAATCAACTTAAAACTGGTTTAGTTTTTAGTAAAATAAGTTTATAGTACAAATCAAAGGATAAAGACAATAATTACATTTATTTTTTCAATAATTTTTTTTTCTTTCCATGATGACAGGGGAGGCGTGGCCTCACTTGCCGCCCCTGACCTCACGTCACTGCCACATTTTCCGGCAGGCCTGATGCTATCAACTTGTTCTTTTCAGGCAACAAGCTGAGACTTTTGGCAGTTCCTGGCCTAAGTGGCTGTACTGCCCCTTCTGGTGACACAGAGGTTGCGAGCCCCTGGAGGTCAACCAGGTTGGGAAGAAGGCCTCCTTGCCGGTGTGCCCCCAGGTTACTCTGTTCAGGGGTCATTGAGGGCAGATGTAAACTGTCATCCTTATTAGACAGGATTGGAACAGAGAGTCTATTTTCATCCCCCAAGTTTGGTGTCCTAGGACTGGGAGACTGCGAGTTATGTAAACGAGCAGACCTCCTGACTCCAATCCGTTTTCTGGCGTGGTCCAGTTTATTGGTCCTTGGCTTTAATGGAGCATCGGTACCAGGTAAACCGACCAGGGTCTGTGTTTTACCCGTTGGGAGAATTTTGTTTGAAAGCAGATCTGGATCAGCACAGAGAGGGAGGTCACGTGCTGTCTGATAACTGCTTGGGCATTGTGTGTCCTTCGTTAATAACAAAGGAGCAGCTGCAATGTGAGGACGTGGGAGTGTTCCTTTTGGTATGGCAGATTTCTGATTATTTGGTGATAAAGAGCCCAGTCCCCTTCGAAAAACAGGAAGAGAGATCTGATTCAACTCTGATTTTGTTTTCACCAACAGCACTTTGAACACAGTTGTTGCTATGAAGGTGTGAAGTTTGTGGCTGCCTGATGGCATCTGATGTAGCCCCCGCATCGTTAGACTCTTTCTGCTTACCTCCCTGAGGCGCGGACATGTCACGTGTTTGTCTGGTTAGTGTATTGGCTACCCTACCATTCACAATGGAGCAAGGGCTTGAGCACGTGACTCTCCTCACCTGTCTCCATGAGGGGTGTGGAGGTGCTTGCAGACGCCTCTGTGTCTGCTTACTGCAGATGAATCAGAGGCACCTTGCTGGGGTTTATTGATTAGGCTAATACCCCATGGGCCATGAGGGAGGGAGGGGGGGGAAGGCCCCCTCCCTTTATGACGGCTTGCAGGCCAGAGGGACCTGTTTTGCTGAAGATGTTTTTTTTTGAGAGTCAATAAAACAGAGAGGAGCTGTTTCATGAGCTTTATTCGTGCTTATGTGCAATGACGTACATGATTCTATGTCACTCACAGCAGAGAAAGCATGATTTGTGCATGCTGTAAATATACCAGCTTTTTGTACCGTGTTACAAGTAAAGTCTGGACATGAAGGGATCATTCCCAGTACCACGTGGGCGGGTGATCGTGTAATGTGGGAACGTGGACCTGGTTCATCAGGCACGTTTTTGTCTGGTGTCCCGATTCGCCGAGGAGGCCCTGTGTTTGGCCGCCTGGCGGGGAACAAACCTGTTTTTGCTCCATGCGTGCTCGGTGCAAGGTTGGCCCGGCGGGGGTCTCTGCCGGGGCTCTTCCTCGTATGCTGGCCGCTTCTGCGGTGGGGCACGCGTTGCCGAGTGGTGTCGAGACTGCGCAGGTCTGCTTCCAGCAGACTCCCTTGGGGGGGCGAAGCTTCTCCGGGGAATGCCCACCCGGAGAGCTTCCGCCTGTCTGCGTCTTTGGTCCAGCTTGGTCTGAATTCGCTCCAAAGCTTTACCAAATAATCCCGTCGGCTCTATCGAGTGGTGGAGAAAAGGCACCTTTTGTCCCTCCGGGAGATCCGTTAAAGTCATCCACAGGTGGCGGATCGCGATGACCACTTCCGCCATGCCCCTACCTTGTGCAACAGCAGCTGTCCCCATCATACGGAGCACAAAGTCTGTTGCTCTGCAGGCTTCGTCCAGCAATTCGGCGGCCGCCTGCTTGTCCGTTGTTACTTGGAGCTGTTGTAGTTTTTCGGCCAGGTAAGCCTGCATTAACGCGGACGCGTTCATGGCGCGTGCCGCGAGTCCTTGAGCCCTGTAGCACTTCTCGAGTAGAGACGCTGAAGCTCGACAAGCCTTGCTGGGGAGAGTTGGTTTTGTTCCTGATGACTTAGGAGCCAGGTGAGACGCTAGTGTGTCCTCAATCTGAGGCACGTTAGCTATTCCCACCTCATCCATCCCGTCTACGTCGAGGAACTGTGAGAGGGGAAGGAGCATAGGGGCTCTTGGTTGAGTCCAGGTGCGAGTTAGTTCTGTGAGGAAGTCCGGGAACACGGGCATCCTTTGCCTCGTGGTGGCCTGCTGCTTCGAGTAAAAATAGTTTCCTGCCAGCCTCGTGACCTGTTGGCGAGGCGGAGGTTCGGGCCATGGGATGTGCAACGCGTCCGTTGCTCTGTGGCACAAGTCGAACAGAGCAGGGATGGAAAAGTTGGTTTTGGGAGCACAGGTACCGGGGTCTGGGAGAGATCTTCACCCTGATCCTCCAGTTCCACGTCTGCCTCCTCCATTGAAAATTTGCCCGAGGCTGAAATCAAGATCTCATCCTCGTTCATCATGCCTCGGGTGTCGAACTCGACTGTTAGGTCCACCATAGGAGCCAGCATGTCAGGGTTGTCGCCCCATTCGACTCGTGTGCTGTCATGTAGAGCCATGTTCTCTAGCTCCGGTGTGGGAGTGAGGGGTTACGTGGTGTCCGCATCCGCTGGTGTCGCTGAGTTGCCCATGGCTTTGGCGACGAGGTCAACCTGATGCCACAGCACAGCATCTAGCATGAGGCTGCAGTGTGGGCAAAAATCGGGCGCATCCAGTGCCGTTTTTGCATGAAGCATTCCCAGGCAGACTGGACAGGCCTCGTGGGTGTCCGTTGCTGCAAGGGAGAAACCGCATCCACTGGGACAAGTGCGCGAAGTTGGGCTCGCCGTCCCTCTGGTTTTCCTTTGAAGTCTCGCCTTTCGTTTTCCTTTCTCCGGAGGCATGTCCGAGATAAGGCGAGCGAGTCCTTCCAGAATCTTTTTTATTTTTCCTTGAAATGTCTCCTCCGTCGCGTCGCTTTCGCTGGCTAGCTCGCTATGGAGTTAGCAAAATAGCTTCTTTTTTTTGTGGTGTAGTTAGCGCCGTTGAGCGAAGCAATTTGTAGAGAGAGGAGAAGAAAATACTTCCTTTTAAACCCAAGCCTCAAATTTCCGCCTGGCATTTTTTACTTGTTTTTCACTAGAAAATATGAAGAAAATGTCCTGTGGCCAAGTGCTTCAGCACATTTGTTCAGAATATTTAGATCTTTCAATATCTGGCATTATTTTGCATTATACTTGTTACAAAACAACTATTAAAACTGTTTAACATCAAGAAAAAACAAAAAGCGAAATTAGATTTTAGAGATTTTATGCAAATAAAATACTGCATTTGAACATGAAGTACAGATTTTGCATCACAAATTAACAATTTCAACACTATAGAACATATTTGCAACGTTTTTTTATTCTCACTTATTTTTACAAATAAGAAACAGACTAACAATTCAAATTATTTACAGGCGAATTTCCCCTCCCTACATTTCTCATTATCTTCTACACAAACAAAGTACAAACTGATGAATATTATATTCTCTGTGCGCTCTGTGCAGGGAGCAAGCTCACCTCAAGTTGAGCGATGAAGTAACAGAGAAGTCCCACGAAGAGGTAGTTCAGGTTTAACGAGGTGAAGGGCAAAAAAGAGAAAGATGGAGGAGCGCAAGCCGCTTAAGTACCCAGAGGGCGGGGCCTCTGGCGCGGCGGTGACGCCCCTAGCCGTAAAGGCGTGAGTATATTCCTTCAGGTAATCGCGCGGGGGCGCAATTCCCATAGCAAGTATGTTGCACAGAGAGACCAGACTGAAAGGGAACTAATATCGCGCATCGCTGGTATCTCTGGTAATTAAAGGGACAATCAAAAACTATTCCTTGAGAAACATTGACTAACAATGTGATTTTTCCTGTGATTTAAAGTCCTGCTCCTCTGTGTCTCCTCGACCACCTCCTTGCTCCTCATGACTTTTCCTGGACATCTTCATGTTCTCCACAAAACATCATCACTCAACCTGGATCAAACACCGAACACCTCAAAACTTTATTACTCACTTTTCTGGATCACATCGCCATCTCCTTGAAGTCATAACTCTCCCCCTCTCCAACGCGATCTACAAACAAACAGCAGAAAATCTTTCAAGCACTGCATTCACCTTGTATATTGAGTCGGTGTATTATTATTATTTTATTAACCTGTATTTAACCAGGCAAATCCCATTGAGATCGCAGATCTCTTTTGTAAGGGAGGCCTGGGCCTGAAGGCAGCCTAACATGCATGTTTTGGTCAGTGGG